>BRDA01071729.1:0-11295 GCA_036984385.1 Crenuchus spilurus | reverse complement strand
AACCAAGTCCAGGTGAACTGCCTCATCATATAGCTGGACGTCTGCATTGCTATGAAGGATGTACAGACATTCTCAGCAGAGCCAAACTACAACAACAAGTCACTGCTTCAAATTTGTCTTTCTCTGTGCTTACAGACTTTATGGTAAAAGTTGCCAACTGTACCGTCCTTGTACAGTTTTATTTTTAGTTTTTTATTTCTCCTGTTTGTTGGCACAGGTTTTATTTAATTAAATTTCTTGAGTTGGAATGTTAATAAGTGTGCAAATAATTCCATCAAATGGTCTAGAGTTTCAACTCTTCTGAAACGTCTGAATGCTGATATTATATTTTTACAGGAAACATCTTCTAAATAATGATCACCACAAATTAAAATGTTCTTGAATTGATAATGTGTTTAATTCAAAATTTTATTTTAAAATGAGAGGAGTGGCCATTCTGATGAGGAGAGGAGTTGAATTTATTGTGGAGGATACTATTGTGGATTTGAATGGTAGATATGTGATTATTCAGTGCAGCTTATTCAATATTCCAGTTTTACTGGTGAATGTTTACGCCCCCCAAATTTGCCCATGACTTATTTCAGTCCTTGCCCTCTTTGAATACTCATCTTTTGATATTAGGTGGCGATCTGCACTGTACAATTAACCCAACTCTTGGTCAGATTCTTGTGCAACACCTTGTTCACTTTTATCTCAAGCTATCTCTGACTATATCAAAATATGGTTATGTTGATCCTTGGAGATACTATAATCCATCTTCCAGGGCTTTTTCTTTTTACTCTCATCTGCATCAAGTGTATTCGCAAATCAATTATTATTTTTTTATTGATAATTCTTCTATTTCAAAGGTTAAATTTGCTAGTTATCACCCTATAGTCATTTCAGATCATGGTCCGGTAGTTGTTAACATTGAATTTTCAAGTGGTCGTAGGTTTGCTGCCCCCTGGAGATTTAATTCCCTTTTACTTTTTGATGATGTGTTCATTAATTTGATCTCTATGTCTATTGATGAGTATATATCCTTCAAGAAGATGGATTTTATTTCTTACTCTCTCTTGTGGGAATCTCTCAAGGCCTATTTACATGGACAAATTATTTCTTATTCAACACACCTAAATAGAGTTAAAGAGTTTAAATTACACAAGTTTTTTGACTGAGATTGCTGATCTAGATTAACTAAATTCACGTTGTCCACCTCAGCTATTGAAGAGACGTTTAGAGTTAAAAACAGAGTTTGATCTTAATTCTACTGCTGAAGCTGATAAATTATTATTACATATATGCAGTGGTGGACAAAGTACTTAACTCTAGTACTTAAGTAAAAGCATTGATACTCGTGGTCAAAATTTACTACAAGTAAAAGTTGCTCAGTCAAAAGTACTGAAGTACTTACTTTTAAAAATACTCAAGTATTCAAAAGTGCAAATTATATTTTGTAATAGTACATTGCTGTACTGTTTTGAGTGCTTTTACAGAAACTTGTAACTTGCTGAAACCACCTGATGATGTATTGACATGTAGAACCACTCTGCAACAAAAAGTCTACACCACCTGTAACACTTCAGCATAAAAATGCAATAAAACAAATAGGACAACTATTTTTGTAATTTTTACAATCAGATTTTAAAAATTAAATTAATATTAAACCTTCCTAATTAAAGCAATAAAATTACTATATAATACATACTTCAAACATGGCTTTTCTGGTTCTGTAATTAGATGTTAGGGAGTTTATTTGTCTGTTTAAGGTTCCCTGCCTGCCTGTCTAGAACAGATGTAATGGTAGCCTGACTGGATGAACTTGAAAGAGTGATGGAAGTTGGCTACTGAGTAAAAAGTGAGATGAACAATGATGATTTGAAGTTATAACCACTGCTCTGTTTTAAACACTAATATTTTATCGTTTAAAATCAGCCACATTAAATTGACTGATTAGATAGTCTACATGCTTTACAGCCTAACTGTGATGAAAACGTGAACACGTGAGCATCATCATGAGTTCACATGTGAAGGAGAGTAATTAGCTTATCGTCAAAGTAAACTGTTACAAACAAAATTTTTCACTAACCCCTTAAGAAAG
Source organism: Crenuchus spilurus (assembly GCA_036984385.1). Classification (NCBI taxonomy): domain Eukaryota; kingdom Metazoa; phylum Chordata; class Actinopteri; order Characiformes; family Crenuchidae; genus Crenuchus; species Crenuchus spilurus. The sequence goes on along the minus strand of BRDA01071729.1, from coordinate 9,215 downwards.
CGCTGTGTTTTAGCCATTAACTTTACTAACCGGTCGGGTTTTCAGCTCTTTGTAGAGGTCGCAGTGCTAGTCGGCCAAACGCTTAGCCAAGTTACTGCTGTTGCCTGTTTTGTACCTGCAGTAAAGTTAGTTTAATTTTGTACATTCATTTGATATTCGTATTTCCGTTTTTCCTCACCAGTAAACAAATCCCAGAATCCCAGAAATACCAGTACAGTTACAGTTTTGTGGTGAAACAGACAAAGACAACAAACTACAACCACAACGTTTAGTAAAATTCACTTGTTATGCAGAAGCCAGGGTGCAGGAGCTTAGCTTTGTGTTCACTTTGGCTACAAGCAGCAGTGAGTGTTTGGGACCATCACACAATTACCGGAAGAAATATAAATAACAAATATAACTATATATAGAAAATATAAATGACAAATACTATCACTATGTCCCAAAAGATCCCTTGTAGTTTGTGTAGAATACTTGTCTCTATATAAGTTGAATTGACATCATTAGCTTTAATCACTTGAGAGATTAATAGGTTTATTTGATTATTTTCTAATTAAAAAAATAACGTCACTATGACCCAAAATAAGTCTTGTAGTATATGTAGAATACTTGTCTCTATATTACTAAGTTGAATTTACATCATTATGTTAAATAACATGTGAGATTAATAGATTTATTTGATCATATTTTGTCATTAATATACAAATAACATCACTATGTTCCAAAATAAGTCTTGTATTTTGTGTGTATATGTGAATATATGTCTGCATTTTAATGAGTTGGTATCACATCATTAGGTTTAATAACATGAGACTTTGATTATTTTTGTTTTATATAATTGTACATAAAACAAATGTTAGAAAAATTACAAAGACAAAAATATATGAATATGTATGAAGATACATGTATGTCACATTATTACTAATATTTCATAAAAAAATAAACATGAAACAAAATCATGTAAATGGTTAAAATGAATAATGCTAGCCACAATGATGTTTGTAACACATTTCTTCTGGTAATTTTGTGACGATCCCTAAAACTGCAGCAGCTTGTAATCAGAGCGAACAGAAAGCGAAGATCCTGCTTCCAGCCTTCATCATAACATGTGAATTTCAGTCAATTTTGTGGTTGTAGTTTGTTGTCTTTGTCTGTTTCACCTCGGAACTGTAACTGTGCTGGTGAATCTGTGTCTTGTTAGCTGTTGAGTGTAACGGCCAGTGTTGAGTAATGTGTACAATGTCCCTTTAAGAGCCAGACAAGGACGGAGAGAACCACCAAGACCACTGGACCTACCTCTTTTATTTTACAGTTTTAGTTCTGAAAGTAACGTTAATTTGTTAATTTGTGAATTAATAAATGAACAAGTTAATATGACCAAAGTGAATCACATGCTTCGTGTTTCACCTGCCCTCAATACTCACTATCTGTGCCGGAGCTGAAAGTCTGGATTAAGACTGGCTTCAGAGCGTTATATGAGGAAAAGTGGAACTATGAATATCAAACGAATGTCCAATAATAAACTAACTTTACACAGCTGGCTTGCGTGTCACTCATCTGAGTCAAATCAGCACAGACAATTTGATTCATTTATTCAGAATACAGATTCAGAGCACAGGCAATTTGATTCAGATGCTCCGAATAAGTGAATCAAATTGTGTATGCTGATTTGACTACAGCACTAGCTATAGTATCAAAAGCATCGAGTATTACAGAATCAAATCATTTGAAGCATTGTAATATCAAAAGTGCATGTCGTTTTGACAGTAGAAGAGATCAGTACCATGCAAACTAACAAAGCACCTGGCCCAGATGGTTTTTCTGTAGAATTCTTTAAAAGTTTTAAATATCTTAGCCCCTCTGCCTTTGGCAGTGCACGAGGAATCTGCATACGGGCTCTCTTCCCCCAACCCTGCGCAAGGCATCTATAACTTGTCTTTTGAAAAAAGATAAGGATCTTTCTTCCTGCTCCTTGTATAGACCTTTGTCTCTTTTAAATGTAGATGTTTCTGAGATCTTGGAGTAGACGTGTTTTGTGGGTCCTCGTAGAGCTGGGAGCCTTAATTTCTATAAATGAGCACTACATTCTTTTGGTACTCTTATTTTGGATTATTAGTTAGCTGTGGTCTTTATTTGCCTTAGTAGTTCCACTGTTTGGTGAGAAAATGACTCCAAAGTCGAATAAACCGTCAACTGCGATACAATCTCTTCTCCGCAATCTCTAAGATTCTAAAGCCGTAGTGCTGCAATTGGAAAATGTACTCTCATATATGGTTTCACTAGATTAAAATGGGTTTTGTTAAAGGCCGTAATCTTTCTTCCAATGTTCGTATGCTTTTAAATGTAATGTATTCAAACCATTCCGAACCAACTCCCAACCTAGATCCTCATCAGTTTGCCTATAGAGCTAATAGGTCTACAGAGGATGCATTAGCCACAGCTCTCCATGAGTCTCTGTCCCACCTGAAGCATAAGGGGAGCTACATACGGCTGCTCTTTGTAGCTTTTAACACAATCCTTCCAGACAGACTGGTGGCAAAGCTGTCTCTTTTGGGAATATCCAACTCCATCTGTCTCTGAATTAGGGACTTCCTGATGGATTGCTCGGATGTGTGCTGAGCCCACCACTCTACACACTCTATACCGACTGTGTCGCCACACCCTCCAGGAAGTTTGCTGATGACACCACTGTGGTGGGGCTCATTTCTGGGGGTGATGAGTCACCATATCAAGATGAGGTGGAGCGACTGTTGAGATGGTGTACTGATAATAACCTGATCTTGAATGTTGATGAAAGAGTTGGTAGTGCACTTTAGGAGGAAACCAACTAGAATGCAGGCCCTGCTCATTGGAGGGGCCTGTGTTGAGAGGGTTTCAAACTTTCGCTGGGTGTGAATATCAAGGATGACCTGACATGGAGCATTAACACTACAGCAGCTGTGAAGAATACACAACAGAGACTGTACTTCCTGAGAGTGCTCAGGAAGAATCATCTTCCACAGAAACTCTTGGTGTCCTTCTACAGATGCTCCATAGAGAGCATTTTGACTTATTTGTATGTGTGTGTGGTTTTCCAGCTGCACAGCTGCAGAGAGGAAAATGCTCCAGAGGGTCATCACTACTACGGAGGACCAAAAATGACAAAAGTATAAATAAATAAATAAGTAAATAAATAAATAAATGAAGGACCAAAAATGACAAAAGCATAAATAAATAAATGTATTAATTGATAGATAAATCAATGAATAAATAAATAAATAAATGGAGGACCAAACATGACAAAAGTATAAATAAATAAATAGATATAATTTTTTTCATGAAAAAGTATATATACTAATAATAAATGTTTTTAATTTATTTATGTATTTAACATGTCTACATTTATTTATTTATGTATGTAACAAGTCTACATTTATTTATTAATGTATTTCCACTCATGTGCATTTACTTTTCTTCAAACCGTATGTTAATTGAGTGGGCGGTCCTAACCTCATTCTACATTCAAATTACTCTATACTGGTCCCTGTGCCAGTATACACACTAATGGAAATAGATCACTGTCCATCGAGCCCATTGTCCACTTGCTCAGAAGTCTCTTCCCACTTTCCATGGTATTTCCCGTGCTGATATGGTTATGAAGTTATCATTGTATGCAGATGATTTGATGCTTTATATATCTGACCCAGCCGGGTATATTATTTCTATTCTTACACTTTTGAAGAGCTTTGGTACATTTTTGGGTTAGAAGATGAACCTTCAAAAAAGTGAATGCTATCCTGTGAACAGTCTGGATTCACCTGTAGCACAATCTCTCATTCCATTCAAATTTGCACCAGATGGGTTCAAGTACTTGGGCATTCATGTATCCCCTACTTTACCTTCTCTCTTGAACACTAATTACGTCACAATGGTGGACAAACTGAAATTGGACATTAAGAGATAGAGATCCCTCCCTCTTTCATTAATTAGATGTATAAATGTTGTCAAAATGAATGTCTTGCCAAAATCTTTTTATTTTTCAGAATCTCCCTCTGTATCTATCCAAAAGCTTTTTTAATCACTAGACCAGCTTATAAACACATTTATATGGGATGGTAAAGCTCCAAGGGTGAACAAGGCTCTGTTACAACAATTTAAGTTCAATGGTGGATTGGCTCTTACAAATTTGCTTTACTACTATTTCTCAGCTAATATTCAGAAAATATTGTGCTGGCTTTGTTGCCCTGATTTGGAGTGGTCTAAATTAGAAACATGCTCCTTAGTCACTTCATCTGCTTTAGGATTGATTTCATCACCCTACCACTTAAAGGCACAGTATGTAGTTTCCAGTGACATCTAGTGGTTTAGTTTACATTTTGCAACCAACTGAAAACTATTTCCACAGCCCTTCCCTTCCAAACACAAAGAAGTCTCTACGGTGGCCTTAAGGTGTCAAATCTTTGATACTCCTGAACGCAATGTCTAATAGCAGCTTTAGAGCTAGTCATATGTGCTAAGATTAGAAATTTTGGAAATTTAATATGTAAAATGATCATACCTACAATGCAGATGAAACATTTTCTGGATTTTAAGTAAACATCAAACTTTTTTTTTTCACGGCAAGACAGTGGCACGCAGTTGCGCAGCGGCTTCTCACGCTCCTAGCATACCCAGTTTTAGTAGTTTTTATGTTGGTTTATATTGGTTCTGATACTGAATTCACGCGCCCTAGGTGGTTGAGTTACAGCCGTACCAAACTCATTCAGATAAGAGACAGTTTAACCACAGAAGCAGCTAAACTCTGGATAACAACGTTCGGGCTGAACTGGGCAGACTACGGCTTCTCCGGACACCGGCCCGCTGGAGTGGAACACAGGCCGGGAGGAGGAGACGAGACCGGCGGCAGAATAGGAGTTAAACGGGGTGTGCTAGCCAGGCTAACGCTAATCATCCCTCGATTCCATCTCTTTTCCTCTCCAACGTCCACTCTCTGGACAACAAGCTGGACCTCCTGCAGCTGAGGATGAATGTTTCTGAGGAGATGAGGAATTGCGCAGTGATTTGTCTCACAGAAACATGGCTGAACCAGAACATGCCGGACTCTGCCTTCCAGGTCGCCGGCCAGCAGCTCTTCCGAGCTGACCATAACCAGCAGTCCGGGAAAACCAGAGGGGGCGGCTTAATAATCTACGTCAGTGAAGGTTGGTGTACAAACTGTTTGTTGGTATGCTCTGAGGCGAGCATAAGAATGTTCCACCATCTTAACAAATAAACCAAAAAACCTTTATTCTTGCTTCTCCTCCGTGTATTTCTTCTTTTTGAGGTACAGTATATGTGTATTTCTTCTTCTTCTTCTCCTGTTTTATGTCAGCCAACGGTAAAACAAAGCTACAGCGCCATCAAATTTGAGTGGTCAATTCGTCATTACAACACAAACAGTTTCAGTTCGCTAGCCTCTTGTTTGTCCTTTTCGAACTATTGTAGAATCATGGTGATTCAACATGGCGGTCTCAGTCGGTGTTCGACCCGCGACCAATGTAGATATAAACAGCTTATTCTAAGGTAAAATAATCAAACGACTTCTTAGTTTATAATGATTAGATGTGTTTTTAATCATTTTTATTAGTGATTATCTTAAATTCTACTAAAAGATAACCTGAAATACTACATACTGTGCCTTTAAGCTTTCTGCTTACACAAAGAATCCCATGGTAATTTCTACTCTCCATGTTTGGGTGCAGTTTAGAAAATGTTTGAGGTATTTTTCTCTCTCCTTGTCGCTACCAATACTGAATAATCACTTATTTCCAGCGGCATATACCAACGTTGCTTTTCACACATGGTATGATAGGGGCATAAGGTGTTTTCCTGATTTGCATAAAGATGGAACCTTTTGTTCCTTCTCTCAGTTGGTCTCGAATTATGATTTACCCTCCTCTCATCTGTTTCGATATTTTCAAGGTAGTCTCCTCTCTTATTCCTAATCATACTCATGTACTGGACACTCCTCCTTGGGATGAATTTCTTAATCTTGAATCTTTTGGTAGATCTTTGTATCCAGGAATTATTCCAGACTTCGGGAGATGGAGGTACAAACTGTTGATAAAGTAAAGTTGGCAAATTAACTATCACTATCACACCTCGATGGTGGGAGAGTGATTGGTGGAGTCAGACGCTGTGTACCATGTGCTCGGCTACAATTAATACAATTCAAGTTATTATATAGAGTACACCAGTGAAAATCATTGCTCTCTAGGTTTTATCCCGATGCCATCACTGATATACAGTCATGGCCAAAAGTGTTGGCACCCCTGACATTTTTCCAGAAAATGAAGTATTTCTCCCAGAAAATTATTGCAATTACACGTTTTGTTATACACATGTTTATTTACTTTGTGTGTATTGGAACAACACAAAAAACAGAGGAAAAAAGGCAAATTTGACATAATTTCACACAAAACTCCAAAAATGGGCCTGACAAAATTATTGGCACCTTTTCAAAATTGAGAGTAAATAACTTTGTTTCAAGCATGTGATGCTCATTCAAACTCACCTGTGATAAGTAACAGGTGTGGGCAATTTAAAAATCACACCTGAAATCAGATAAAAAGGAGAGAAGTTGACTCAATCTTGTGTCATGTGCCACACTAAGCATGGAGAACAGAAAGAGGAGAAGAGAACTGTCTGAGTACTTGAGAACCAAAATTGTGGAAAAATATCAACAATCTCAAGGTTACAAGTCTATCTCCAGAGATCTTGATGTTCCTTTGTCCATGGTGCACAACATAATCAAGAAGTTTACAATCCATGGCACTGTGGCTAATTGCCCTGGACGTGGACGGAGGAGAAAAATTTATAAAAGGTTGCAACGCAATATAGTCTGGATGGTGGATAAGCAGCCCCAATCAAGTTCCAAAGAAATTCAAGATGTCCTGCAGGCGCAGGGTGCATCAGTGTCAGCTCGAACTATCCGTCGACATTTGAATGAAATGAAACATTATGGCAGGAGACCCAGGAGGACACAGAGACATAAAAAAACTAGACTGCAGTTTGCCAAAATGTATGTAAGTAAGCCAAAATCCTTCTGGGAAAACATCTTGTGGACAGATGAGACCAAGATAGAGCTTTTTGGTAAAGCACATCATTCTACTTTTTAACGAAAACGGAATGAGGCCTACAAAGAAAAGAACACAGTACCTACAGTCAAATATGGTGGAGGTTCAAAGATGTTTTGAGGTTGTTTTGCTGCTTCTGGAACTGGGTGCAAGGCATCATGAAATCTGAAGATTACCAACGGATTTTGGGTCACAATGTAGGGCCCAGTGTCAGAAAGCTGGGTTTGCGTCTTAGGTCATGGGTCTTCCAGCAGGACAATGACCCCAAACAAACTTCAAAAAGCATGCAGAAATGGATGTAAACAAAAGGCTGGAGAGTTCTAAAGTGGCCAGCAATGAGCCCAGATCTAAATTCCATTGAACACCTGTGGAGAGATCTTAAAAGTGCTGTTGGGAAAAGGCACCCTTCAAATATGAGAGAATTGGAGCAGTTTGCAAAAGAAGAGTGGTCCAAAATTCCAGTTGAGCGGTGTAAGAAGCTTGTTGATGGTTATAGGAAGCGATTGATTTCAATTATTTTTTCCAAAGGGTGTGCAACCAAATATTAAGTTGAGGGTGCCAATAATGTTGTCCGGCCCATTTTTGGAGCTTTGTGTGAAATTATGTCAAATTTGCCTTTTTTCCCCTCTTTTTTGTGTTGTTAAAACACACACAAAGGAATTAAACATGTGTATAACAAAACATGTGTAATTGCAATAATTTTCTGGGAGAAATACTTCATTTTCTGGGAAAAAATCAGGGGTGCCAACACTTTCGGCCATGACTGTATATGGCAAATGCGTGTGTTTACAGAGTAAAATCATAATCTGGTGTATCCATCACAAGCAGACATAACATATGGTTATTAACATAACTCTGGTTCTCAGAAACAGGAATGAGATCTTACTACAAATTCCATAGGGAATAGAAAGAGAACCACGAGTCTAGCACTGAAAGAAAGAGAAAAGTGTGTTTGACTGGGTACTTAAAGCCTCTGTATATGTATAGTTCATCTATAGGGGCTACAGGTGTGACCATGCCCCAGCCATGCTCACTCAATGGCACCATATGAGGTGAAGCATTGTCTTGTTGGAATATGGCATCTGGGGACCTCTGTAGATAAGGTACTACCTCAGGTTCCAACACCATTTGTGAAGCATCATTTGCTGCTCAAGGTACTTTCAAGACAAATTTCCCCCCTGCAATTTAAGTCATATATACTTTTTTGGCCTACACTTCAGACTTTCTGTAATAGGTATTTTGAAACAATGTCAAAGCTCTTGGGGAATAACATAAAAAGCTGTCCATTTATTGCAATCTTTGGTTTTCCTATATTTGAAACTTCACTTTCACGGACTGAGTTAGACGTTTTAACTTTCACTTCTTTAGTTGACAAACGTGTATGTTAGGTGCAACTTAGCACAACATTGAGTCGACTGCAGGGCTGACAAGAGATTGAGATGCTTAGTCAGTATATTTATCCCACAGAGCACAAATGAAATCGAAAACTAAGAATGCCATACTGGCTCGGACGTCGCCCAGGATAAAAAGGTCAGACGGTACCCACTGTGAGAGACAGGGTGGGTATTGAGAAGTGTACAACTGGCTCATCAAAGGTTATATTGCGCAATACAATAAGAAGATGAAGAGAAGCTAAACAGCAGACTCCGTGTCAAGATTGGACAATGGAATGTGAGGAGTAAACTCATTTGGCAAGTTATCAATACTTAGTAGTGAATTGGAAAGACAACATCAGCATTTGTGGATTGTTTGAGACTAAGTGGTCAGGCACTGGACACTTCAAGACAAAGGATGGACACACAGTGTTGTTCTCAGGCAAAGAATGTCGTGAACATCATGGAGTTGCTATCTGGATTCACAGAAGAGTTTCTAGATGTCTAAAATCTTACAATCCAGTGAGCAGCAGAGTCATATCAGCCACATTTGCTTCAAAGCCAAGAGATATGACTCTTATTCAGTGTTATGCACCAACAAGACAAGCAAGAAGAAGAAATTGAACAGTTTTACAAGGAATTTGAACAGGTACTTGAGGAGAATCCCAATCAGAATCTACTTGTCATCACTGGAGATTTCAATGCCAGAGTCGGAGAAAATGCAGCAGAAAGTGAAGTGCTTGGGAAA
>BRDA01071726.1:28443-40856 GCA_036984385.1 Crenuchus spilurus | reverse complement strand
GTTAATGTTTGTGATACTAACTTCATGAGTGTTGTTGGTTTGATGCAAACCTGACTATTAGTGTAATGTCTACGGAACTACGTCAAGTTTGTAGGCCAGAGATTGTGGCTGTAATTCACAGATTATTACGAATAAATCATTTTAAAATGAATACATAGTTGTGGAATGTGATCCCCTGGTCTCTGCTGATAGAATTCCGATAAAGTAAAACAGTTAAAGGCAAAACATTGCAGCCCTTTCGTCGTTTGTAAACGCTGGCTTCCTTCCGATCTTGCCCTGCTTCCACACAACATGGAGGCTCCATGCCGGTGCGTTCATAAGTCACGTGTGTCCTATCCAGTAATATAGATCATTGACTGTATCCACTCTAACAGATCCTAACCATAGACGGATCATAGACTGTTTATAAGAACTTATATATAGTTTTTATATACAGTCTGTGGTCCTAGCCTCTAAAGCTTTTGGGATAAGAAGCAACTGATAAGCCAAAGGCTGCAGCACACACAGAGGGCACTTGAGCACTGTTGTGTACACTATAATGACAAATAGGACACAAACTGTAAATGTGCCAGTTGGCACAGGCCTAGCTCACTATTTGGGTCTAGAATCATTAAGCTAAACCTTAAACAGTTCACTATTTGGCACGTAAACACTGAAAAATATCTCCAAGCACTAAAGAGTTAGTTTCCCTACTTTTGCAGTGCACTATGTAGGCAGCTGTGATTGATTGGAGACTTGGCCCTTCACACCAGCAGGCGGCGACAAAGAGCAGCACGGCGTTAGAAACTCTATGGTGAAGTGTTCTTGTTTACGTCTGGGTAACATTTCAGAAAAAAACACAAGACAGAGCGCCCCAAACCACAGCCTCAAAAGTAGAGGTTTAAAGCCACTTTTACAGTCACTCTTACCCTCAGCGTCTGTGCTTCCTCCTGTCGTCCAGGCAGGCCGTTTCAATGCATTTCAGAGCAGCTTTATCGCCGCTATGGACGCAAACGATTTGTTTTCGAGCTGCAGGAAGGGCGACGTTGCGAGAGTGAGGTTTGTATCAGACGTTTTACAGTTATACATTTATGTTTGCACTGTTTGTGCACCTAAATGTCCTGTTATATTATTCCTTTAGCGTCAGCTTTTATTTAAAGCCTTGCATTTGTGTCTCGCTAAAGAAGACACACATGCAGTTTGTTTTGGTATTTTGAGGCAGAGCAGGCAACTGGGAAATCTGTCCAGGCTCTTATTTCAGCATAAAAGACGTGTTAGATCTTCATTTGAAAAGTGTAGTAACATTTATTTTCTAGTATTGGAGGATAAGGTTTAGCCGAACAAACTACACCGTATACTATTGAGATTGAAGTTTTGTTCAAGTAGTTCATCACATTTTAAGCGCTAATAGAAACTGTTATTACAGGGTGCAGCAAATGCAAACAGAGCAACTCCTCGGTTGTTGTGACTTGTAGCTCATATGTAGAATATATGTCCAAGTAATGAGGAAAATGAGCAGCTGACATGAACAGATAACAGGCTAAGCAGCAGTTCAGCATTTCTGACACCTCTGACCTACTTTCCTGCAGCAAAACAGCACCCACTTCCAAAAAAAGGAAAGTGTCTGTCAGTTTTACTATACAGGATACTAGTTTTGACTCCCTATTTTGTGTTTTTCACTGACAACAGTACTTGGGGTGGGCTGATCAGTACTTCTGATCCTGATGTTTCTTTTGAAAATTGGTCTTCACCTGAAAAAAAAAATATATATATATAAAAACCCTATAGAACTCAGATAGCTCTACTGGCTGCTTGGTTTCTGTTTCTTTCTGGTCTGTTCTGACATTAATTATAGCAATCACAGCAGTGTTTATAGCTTTCATTTTCAAATAAAATCTTTCTATTTTTGATAAAGAAATCAAATCCATACATGCTTCTTGTGTGGAATTCTGCAAAGAAACTGACTATTTTTTCTGTAACATTATGTCGTAATGACAAAATTTTTGTTTACATAAATCATACTTCTGATGCCCAAATTTTACCGGTTCTAATTGAGAAAATACAAAAAGCAATCCTCATTTTATCATTGGAATTAGAATATTAGCCTTGGACATACCTAGTATCAGATTGAAAGGAAAATGAGTGGTATTGCCCCTCCCATTTCTTGGTAAATATGTACCCATTTTATGGTCTTTTAGACATTCTCCTCATCCTCCAGCTACAGGACATGGTGAATGGTTTAACAGACCCATTTCAGTTTGCATATAAGCAGGGAAGAGCTGTTGCTGATACATTATTGATGTTGCTTCATCATACCTACGAACATCTGCATAAAGCATTTATTATGCTGGTATTTGTAGACTTCTCTGGTGCTTTTAACACTGTACAGCCTCACTTCATGTCACACAAACTTCACATAATGGATGTTAAACCACATTTTATTCTCCTCATCCTCTTCTTTCTGATGGACAGGTTGCAGAAAACCAGATACAGTGTTCATCTGACCAAAAATAAATGAATATCAACAGGAGTATGACAAGGTTCAGTTATCTCACCAGTCTTGTTTACACTCTACACAGATGACTGCAGGGGTTTACACCCAGAGATGTAGTACATAAAGTACTCAGATGACACTGTCATCATCAACACCAGCTCTCACAGTTGTATAAGAGACAGATTTTGAAGTGGTGTACAGATAATTACAAGGAAATGTTGATAGATAGCACCAGCATCTTGTCCTGGAAAGGGTCGGGCAACTGATGTTCTCCAAGTGCCAAAAGAGGTTATTCTTCCTTAGGAAGATAAGACTTCAGTCATCAGTTCTCCAGACATTCTATAAGTGCTTTATTGAATCCATATTGACATATAACATCATGGCATGGTTTAAAGCAGTGAAGACTACATTCACATTTGCGGCATTTAGCAGATGCTCTTATCCAGAGTTAGGGCTTAGGTGCATTGTTCAATGGCACTTCAGTCATGACCTGACTGGGGATCAAACCGGCAGCCTTTCAGTCACAAGACCAGATCCCTACCACCAGGCCCCAGCTGCCCCCGACTATCAACTTACAACCCCTTAACAAAATGGTCAAAATCAGTAGTAGGATCATTGGCCTGGAACAGGAGTCTCTCAGCAGTGTGTACCAGACATGGACATTAGAGAAAGCTAAACATGTGACTAATGACCCAACACAACACATACTGCACTCTCATGCCCTCTGGCAGGCATTACAGGTCATTCAGTGTTAGGAAAAGCAGAGCATCAACAAGCTTTGTCCTCCCACCCTTTTGTGATCAACTTATTGATTCTGAGTGTATATTCTTATGTTGTGTGTGTGTGTGTTTACCACTTCACAAATGAAGTTCTTCACAGAACATGAACTGAATAATGCATGTTTCATGTAGCCCTTCTCTCTCCCTCTGCCAGATACTTGGTCGAACAGAGAGATGTGGAACTGAACGTGAGAGATAAGTGGGACAGTACACCTCTGTAAGTCAGAAATGATGTCCGCATTAAAGGAATCTTTAACCTTAAATGATGTTTACACAGTTATTTACTTACCTTAGATGTAGTTGATTGGCTAAGACATGTTTGGAGTCCAAATTGTGCTTCTTTAATTTAGATCTGGAACTGTGAAACTAATGTTGTCATTAAAAACACTTGCACTCAATGGTCACCTAAGTTGCACAGTAATTTCTGCCAAAATACATCACTAAAAAGTCTCTCAAACCACATCCAGAGTTTAAAGTCAAGTCTAGCAGACATGTTAATGTATTTTAGGACACAGAATGAGGTTTATTGATACATTTGCTTCTGACCATTGTTGTCCTGGTGATTAGGGATTTGGTGTTCCCAGAAGGTTGCCGATTCGATCACCTAACAAGTCACATAACCCCATCTGTAAGTCGCTCTGGATAAGAGCATCTGCTAAATGCAGCAAATGTAAATGTCTGTAGTGTTATATACAATTTACAGGTAATGTACATACAATTACAAACAATACAACACTTTCGGTAATGAATTTATGGTGTAGGATGGGTGTAATAACTGTTAGGGGAAACCACAAGTAGTATGGTCCTAGCAGGTGCTGTTGGTGATCAGCTATTAATGAGAATTGAAAAATGCTTCTGTGTCTGGTAGTCTTAGTAAGTAAGCCACAATATGACTTACTGTGACATATAAAAATTCACCACTTTAAGCAGCCATAACAGCTCAAGTTTTTTTTAGATAGATAGATGTGTAATTAAGTTGATGGATGGATGGATGGATGGATGGATATGTCATTAAGTCATAACACATTCTAAATCTGGATACAGTTGCAGGCAGGTAAGGATTGTTGGTGATATTTCTGATAGAAATAACTGGGCTATTTAGTTGACTGTTGAGTTCTAGCCATTGTTAGTAAGGCCAAGTAAAAAAAAAAGAATTGGTGATCATCCCCGCCCGACCCTCTAAAAAGCACCCAACCCTTTTTTTTTTTTTTTTTTACACAAAAAAACACGGCAAACACCCTAGTCTGGACTAGAATCATTCAAATTTTGCATGCTTCCAATGACGTGATCCCAAATCAATTCTGCACATGTGCAGTACACTTCACTGTCAATACCAATGGCCGGTCGTTTTTGTGATGCAAATCATGGCTTTTGCAGTGGGTAGCATCGTAAAAACACTGCAGTCGGCCAATAAAATTCGTTTCATTTCCCTGTTATCTAATGAAATAAAATACAATGGATTATTTTAACTAACTGTAATATATTATAATAATTATTATCGCAGCGTGCGCGCAGACTCGCACACAGAGAAGCAGATGGAGGGCCGGTTCTGTAAATAAGACAGAATAACTGACTAAGACACACATTAACGGTAACTTAACTAAAACACACTAAAAATAACTCATAGAGACTAGACTACAACTAGCAATCATTACACATACAAAAATCCCCTCTCAAAGACCCCAAATAATTACAAAATATACCCCATAAACACACAAGAGAACCTTATGCAAATACCGTACGACACGCAGCCATCTGATTGGCCGACACCCCCAAAATCCGCCACAATACTTTTCTACCATCAAAAAAAAAAAAAAAAAAACACCTCCCCCCGACCCAAAATTTTGGTGAAAAAGGATGATCACCAATTTTTTTTTTTTACTTGGCCTAATGTTAGACTAGCAGCTCCGGTTCTAAAATAAAGAGGAAAGATAAGTTGAAAATTTAATACATTTAACTTCAAGGTAAATCCTTTTTTTAATGGGCAGACAACTAAAAAAGCCACTAAAATGAGTATTGTAGAATATCATTCTCTTTGTGTTTTTGTGTGTAGGTACTATGCATGCCTCTGTGGACATGATGAGCTGGTGCAGTACCTACTGGCCAGTGGTAAATATCAAAAAGATAATAAAAAGTATATCACCCAAATTTGCTAATGTACTTAAAGTAGAAAACCCAGTTAATGACTCTATCAGCATATTTACACACATCTGTTCACTATTCATTATGTTACGACCCGGTCTAGGTCAGGCCATAACATAAACAAAATGTGTGTGTCCCTTGTGTTCCTGGTCTTCCCCAAATCACACATGACATGACACATTAACAAGGTTAACATTCCTGTGGGAAGCTACTGAATATAGACTACATCTTTTTAGCTAAAGTTCACTAAATTAACATTGATGTCAGAAACAAGGCGAATCATGTGGACAAGCAGACATCCCATTTTAATCATTTGACAGCATCTCCAGCACCTGCACAACATAGCATGCAAATCCACTGAAGCTAAGCAGGACTGCTTCAGTTGACAGTTCTCATTCACAAATGTAAGTGACCTGTATTTGTAATTGGTTACGGTTGAGGTGACTCTAATGTCTGTCCCAAAAGTTAAAGCACTATGAAGGTCTGCAACATGGTACAGAAATGTAACTGTAAGGAAGTAAGTAATCAAATTGGTGCAAAACAATAGACAGACCAGTAACCCTGTCAGACCAATCACCAAAGTTGCCATATCACAAGGTGGTAGGGTATTTTGTCCATATACAAGAGTGAATTTTAAAAACGGCAGCAACACAAATAGTTTTAGTCAGGGTTTTTTACTTGATTGGAAGATATTAAGGATGCATAATAATGTTGTAATGATATTGGTATTAGAGTTGCACCAAGTAACAAGATGCATCAAACATATTTAACATTTTGATATTCAAATTTGGCTGTCAATTCTACACTCTAAATTTCAGTACTTTCAATCCTTAAAACTGTTTACACTGTTTTGCTGCCTTTTGCTAGGGTTTGATGACGGCTGAAGAGTTCTAAATGGATTACAGACCAAATTAAAAAAGAAAAGATGTTAGTTAAACTGTAAAAATGCGGAAATGTGTTCAAAAAAGAAAGTAATGAAAGTTTTCAATTTATAGTTAGTGTAAACATTTGGTATCAAGTATTGTGTTGCTGGTATAAAAAACTAGTAATGTGACAACCTCATGTCAGTTTTGATGGTGCTGGAGGGGAAGAAGAAGCAGCGTAGATCCAAAACACTAGATTTTATTACAAAAATAAAACAAACTGTGGCTGTGGTAGCTTCACAATATACGGGAAGCCTTGGGAAGGCTTTATAGAGAGCGTAATCAGACATATAATGAGGCAGAAGGGCTAAATGATGACGTGACATGACATGGGGTGGAGACAGGATGAGACCCATGGAAGACATAAACAAACAAAGAGTACATGGGAAACGTAAACAGAAAGCATGTGACAGGAACAAGGTGAGCCTGGGACAGGGGTTCACACCCCAGTGGATGCTGGCAAATGTTCTGCATTGCACAGATGCTTAAATTTGACTGATTTTTCAGAGCGATATTTGATTATGTTGCTGGATTTTTATTTCTATTCTATGTAGATTTAGTCCAAGGGTCTACACTTTAAACACTTTAAAATGTTTATGCAAAAGCATTAATATATACATACAAAAATATTGAATATTAGCATCAGCTAAGAATAGCCATATTTTAAAGTGATAAACTGTGTGCACATGCTTGTGTTTACTCTGTGTAAACCCTGCCAGGAGCAAAGTGTGAGGCGAATACGTTTGATGGTGAGCGATGTCTGTATGGTGCTCTGAGCGACTCCATTCGACGTCTACTGAAGGAGTACAAGCGCATCACAGCTAAAGCAATGCAGAGAGACTACTATGAGCACTTCCTGCAGACGTGAGAGAGACTTTCAAATACACCACACTTCAGAAGCACATGCACAATCACATGCTTACAGTACTTTCCACATTCATATACTCTTTTTATATATATATATATATATGAGAGAGAGAGAGAGAGAGTGTATATTTTCCCCCTCCCAATGCAGTAGTGGCCAATTAACCCATCCCATCCGCTAGGTGCTCTCCCCATCACTTTGCAATGTCCCTGACTCTTGGAGGGTGAATACAAGCACACACTTCCTGCGATGCATTTGAAGTGGCCACCACCTCTTTTCAAACTACTGCTGATACATCGTCACCGAGGAGGCAATGCACTCCCCAGCTCCGATAAACCAATCAGTAGATTCCTCAGCCAGCAGACATTGTAGTGAGAAAGTGATGTAGGAGAGAGCACTATCTACCACCCCAGAGAGAGCATGGCAATTTTTGCTCTCATGGGCCCTGGCTGTTGATCACATTCAAATACTCGAAAGGCCAATTTCTAGTGACAAGTGTCGCTCAATAAAAAATCACAACAAAATTTGTGTCTGCTAGGATGTTGATCACATTTACATGACTATCCTGAGAGGAACACGGATTAATTTGTGTGAGAAAATGATCATGCAGATGTAGATGTTGCTACCGGATGGGTGATTTATTGTTTAGTAATCTAACGTTATGCTAAAAGTTATAGAAACTTTAACATAACATAGTTAAATTTTAACTTTAACATAATTTTACTTAAGTGTTTGCTTTGTATTTCGTCACTGGTGCAAGATTATTAAATCCTACAGCACTGTGACATCTGTTCACCACATTTTTTGTCACAAGCTGCACATCACCTGGACTATAAATTGGCTTAAATGTCACTCATAAGCCTAAACTTTCACACCTGTGCTAGTTCTGCATTTGTATTCTGCTGAATTGGGGTCATTATTGTATTATATATTTACACTCAATTTAGAGTGACTAGCAAAGGCCTGTGTTTATGTAATTCTTTTTTTTAGGAAAGTAACCATGCACTCTGCTTAAGTCAATTTAATTCACAATAATACATTCCTTTTTTCCCTTCAGAAGGGTAAGCAGTTCCAAATAACACCCATTTTTATGAATAACTTTTTTTTAATCAAGTCTGGAGTTGTCCTTAATGTAAGTGTAAACAAAAAACAGTTGATTGCCAGTTGTAGAATGGAAGATATCTAAAGGCTACTAAAGTGCCTGAGGTGTATGTCTTATGGTACTGAGCTTATGTGGGATAAATCAGTAGGGTGACCTCTTGTGTTAAAACAATGCAGTTGCACTAGAAAGCATAAAGAGCAGAATCCACATAATATTGTCCATCTGTACAATGTAATTATGCTTTTGCATCACAAACTCCTGCTTATCTGAATAAGCTGTGTGCTGGCTGCCAGGCACTTATGTACTAAATATCTACATAAATTACAGAGAATTGACATTCTAAATCTTTAACTTTTGCATTATGCTTAACCTTACTTATAGAGTGTACAATAATGCATGCCATTATATATATATATATATATATATATATATATATATATATATATATTCTATCTATCTGTCTATCTATCTGTCTATCTATCTGTCTATATATATAAATGAGTAACTTTTTGTTTTTGTTCATGTTAGTGTTATCACTAATACTTTTTAATCTCATTGCCTTGTTCCCAGTTAATAGGACAGATTGCCAATTAAATTTACACACTGTTTTACTTCTCTCAAATACAGTCATTCAGCCAAGACATATCTGAAGTTCGCTAAGTTGTCAGTGATGCTTCAAAGTTAATGTAGCTAAAGCTTCCATAGACTGTAGCATTTAGCACTGTTCAAACTAACTCAGATTACATTAAATCAATTTTTAAAAGACTTGATTATGTGGTTTCTGACACCTTCTGAAAACAGTAGTAGCAGCAGTCATTAAGAGTCCATTGCTGAGCATGCATTTTACACTGTGTCAGTTATAGATATAGGCTTGTTTTACTTCTTGGCTGCTTTAAGCTTTGTAGATGCTGAAAAAATTAAACAAACAGATGTCAAATTCTAAACATGTCTTGGCCAAGCAACTTTATGATAAAGGACTGTTTATGTTCTCTGGGGCTACAGCTTGCTGGAGCAGGGTTCGTACAGTGATGTTACGTTCATGGTGCATGGTGAGATGTTCCAGACACACAGATGTGTCCTCAGTGCCCGCTCAGAATACTTTGCCCACATGTTGGAGACCAAGTGGAAGGGCAAGACTATGATTGCTCTTAAACATCCGCTGGTGAGCACTGTTTTACTCTCCTTTTCACACACAAACTCCCAAGTCTGGTCCCTTATATACAGAAATATTCAAAAGTTTGGCCTCCACTGCTCAAAATGCACCTGTTGTTGATTTTGTTAAGTGAAACATTAATATGTAACACATCTTTTTAGTCAATATTTTGCAATATTTTTAGTGCACAGTTGTTTCTATTTATTTTCTGAATATAACAGATTGTACATTTTAACATGTAGTATTTAATGTCACATTTTTGCATGTTATTTTTCTCAAAGTGTTAAATAAAGTAAATAAAATGTAAGTAGGCAGTAAAATATGCAGAAGATGAATTTATAAAGCATGTAGTTTAACGAGGGGTAGTTAATTGGAGTATGGCGATATTTTAGTATTATTATGACATTTTATATCACTAAATGCTTTTCTGAGCATGTTGTGAACACTTAAGAAAACTGAACTACAAGGCATAGTTAGTCATTATAACAAGATGTAGTGCAGTGTATTTTGTGAAAAATTAATATTAGTTATTAAACATTTTATTTTATATTTGGACACTATATCTAATTATCATATATTGTGTTATATTTTTGGTATGTTACCCACTCTTGATGAATAATATATTGTTTTCCAACATGTTGAAATTTCTAGCCCAAAATCTTTAGTCTTTTTCAAGTTAAATAAGAAATCTTTTTTTTTCCTCAGTAATATGTTTGCAGTGTTTTTTGTTTCTTCCTCAGTACATTTAATGTCTTCATTTATTGTTTTTTTTTGTGTTTTGTCTTTCTCTCTCTGTACCTCATTTGCACTTTATCTTGATCATGTGTCATCAGGTGAACCCAGCTGCATTTGCTGCCATTTTGCAGTACTTCTACACTGGTGAGCAGTAGACTGATGGAAAATGTTTCTATTGGTCACTTAAAAATACTAGGAAGTAAATTTGGCCTTAAAAGATCATTGCATTAAGATCTGTATTTGTTGACGAGCATGCAAACTAATTCAGTTGTGAAGATTTATGGGATATTTAGAATTAAATTCAGCTCATAATAATATAATAATATTTCTCCGTATTTTATATTTAACCTGACTGCTAGCTTAGGTTTAGCTTGATAGTTAATGCTAATTAATGGGGTTAACAAGCATGGGTTGAGAATTTTTCACAGTGGTGACATTTAAGTAGCAGGTTTTCATTTTAAATAAACATGGCTACTGGTTAGTTAATTTACTACCTATGACTTAGGCTCTGGGAGGTGAAGAAGCTTCTGATAAGATAAGAGATAAGATAATCCTTTATTAGTCCTGCAGTGGGGAAATTCAAAGTGTTATAGCAACAAAAGGATAGTGAAGTACTCAGTAATAGAATTTCACCTCAAAATATTGGTCAAAACATGTCCCTACTGTATATATGCAAATCCTCTCCCATGTGAAAATGTATCAATCTGACTGTGATAGTCCCTTTGCCCTGTACTGCAGACAGTACAGTGTCCTTTATTGTTTCTATGTTCTGTGGCCCTGCAGGTCGCCTGGATATAGACATGAGCTATGTGGAGGATTGTAAACGTCTAGCCAAGCAGTGCAAAATTGGTGAACTGATAGAGGAGCTGGAAGTCAAATGCAAGCAAGTAGAAGAGTTTGGTAAGATGCAGCTGCTCATGTCCAGCACTCAAGCCTAAAGGACTGAGCATTCATACACACAGTGTTTGGAAAAAGTTTGGACTCCTGTAGTTAATGGAAAATACACGTTAAAAACTTCAAAGTGTTTAAATATTATGGCTCATTTTGTATTTAAATTTTATATATTTTTACTTCTTCCAAGAGGATACATTCAAATTTTCTTGAGTGTCTTCTGTGTAGAGAATATATTAACTTATATTCACAATTATTTGAACCAGGGGTGCACAAGCTTTTACTGTAGACACATTAAGTGATTTTTTCCCCACCTCTACTGCTGTTATCTCTGTCTCTCTTTCAGTGTCTAATAAACCGGGGACATGTGTGAAGGTATTGACGTTGGATCCACATGACTGGCAGCTGCAGGATGGTATGGCTCTGTTAGCAGATAGTGCTCTTCCCGCTGAGCTCAGGGTGAGAGCTTGAGCTCTTCACTATTGCATTGAAGTATTAGATTACATTCATGTCTTGCATTCGGATTCAATTCAATTCAATGTTTGGTCCATTTTCCCAGGTTGGATATGGACAACTTCCTTTTGATCTTACTGATAGCTTCCCGAGCTACCCTGATGTGTGCTTCCGAGTGGAGGGCTATGATTTTCTGTGTCATAAGGTGAGTGTGAGCATCAATAGAGATCTGTAGTTTTTATTATGTAATTAACTACTTATTAAACCTCAGTCCCTCAAGAGACTCATTGATCAGTTTCTTACTCTCATAACTTACAGTACATATGTTGTTACCAAATTAATTAATCTGTTTATCAGTATTAGTAACTGTATATCTTCTGAGTGGCACAGTCTAAGCATTAGTTCTCTTGCCAGGAGATCACAAGTTCAGTCCACAGCAGTGAAACAGCCATCTGTTGTCCAGCTCTTTACCTAAAACAGAATGACAGTGCTCTGAGCCATCCAACTGCATTAACAATTTAGAGCTGTAGCAGATGGAATTGGCCAAAAGAATAATAGAAATAGAAATAAGAGCTAAATAGTAAGCCTGCAGTTTAAAGAAAGTTTGACCACATTATTGAGATCCGTGTTGTGTCTGTGTTTGTGTGTGTATGTGTGCTTGTGCAGGCATTTTTCTGTGGTCGAAGCGATTATTTTAAGGCATTAGTAGAAGATCATTTTAGCGAAGGAGAAACCCTGCAGTCTCTCCCTGGAGTTCCTGTAATCACCTTACATGACGTTTCTCATGATCTTTTCACAAGGATTCTGTACTACATCTACAGTGATGATACACAGGTACGCATACACAAATACAGCTTCTTTCACTTCTTTTAACAGTGCTCAGTACATGTGCACATG
>BRDA01071726.1:12061-28433 GCA_036984385.1 Crenuchus spilurus | reverse complement strand
GTATTAGACATGAATGGGAGAGCATTCCTATTTCTAAACTTGAGAAACTGGTCTGCTCTGTCCCCAGACATCTGTTGAGTGTTGTAAGAAGAAGGGGGGATGCCACACAGTGGTAAAAATGGCCTTGTCCCAACTTTTTTGGGATTTGTGGACGACATGAAATTTTGAAACAACATATTTCTCCTTTAAAATGTTACATTTACTCAGATTAAACTTTTGATCTGTCATCTATGTTCTATTACGAATAAAATATTGACATTTGCCATCTCCACATAATTGCATTCAGTTTTTATTCACAATTTGTATAGCGTCCCAACTTTTTTGGAATCCGGTTTGTAGAAATAAGAGCTAAATAGTAAGCCTGCAGTTTAAAGAAAGTTTGACCACATTATTGAGATCCGTGTTGTGTCTGTGTTTGTGTGTGTGTGTGTGTGTGTGTGTGTGTGTGTGTGCTTGTGCAGGCGTTTTTCTGTGGTCGAAGCGATTATTTTAAGGCATTAGTAGAAGATCATTTTAGCGAAGGAGAAACCCTGCAGTCTCTCCCTGGAGTTCCTGTAATCACCTTACATGACGTTTCTCATGATCTTTTCACAAGGATTCTGTACTACATCTACAGTGATGATACACAGGTACGCATACACAAATACAGCTTCTTTCACTTCTTTTAACAGTGCTCAGTACATGTGCACATAGTTTGTATAACTTTACTTACCACAAAAAAACATGATTTGGTGTTAAAGTTTATATTATAACATTTTGGGCTTGCTGTCAGTTAAGGGTGTATTTTAATTCCTAAACACACTAAAATGGGGGAAAATGCTTTGACAAGGACGTTTTATTCATTTTTCTTTTCCTGCAAAAAATCACCTTTCAGCAGTGCTTAGTTCTGTTTGTCACATCAGTTAAAACATAATTACAAGAATTCATTCATAAATACATAAAGTTTAAAGTTTTTAATAACGTGTTCCTAAATTTTATTTAACAAAATCTTTAATTGGCAAGTATGAATAAATTGAGTAGAATCAAGAGGGTTTCAGTTTTCGTATGACTCCTCCCTTTTACACATATCTTAAAAAAGACAGTAATTAATCTCTGAATGTAAGGAACTGACAGCTGACCCACTCACTCTTTAGGAATCCAGGCTCCTGGTATCACTGGTGGTTCCCTGCTTGCATTCTCACTTCTATAATTGAAGAATAACTCCCTGTACCCCTTTGCACTGTTTTCCATGTTGTTACTGAATAATAATTATTTAATTTGGTGGTGAGGCGACTAATTTTTTTACTCCAGAGTTGCCCCTCTGAGAGTTACACACAGGTCAGTGGGTCATTGCTAGGTGTTGACTCCATGTTATATTTATATCTGTGTTGTAATATAACTTTTTAGTAACTGATGGTGCCGTTTTGGTTAATATTAAGTGGAGTCGAGGAGTTGGAGCTATCGATTCCAGCAGCATTCCAGAAAACCCAGAGCTGTTACAGTATCAGAAACAGAGTATTGAGTATTTACTAGGGCAATACCTTTCTGTGACTGGAGAAGCCTTCAGTTCCTTTATTTAGGGAACACAATTATAGTAGGTTCTTTTGCAATAATGTTTTAATTATTTTATTGACTCTATTCACCATATCCTGACTTTTACAATTATTTTACTGTACCTGTACAGCACCTTTTTCCTACAGTGTAGTGTGTAATAAAGACTTTACAATGTTAATGCAACGCTTGTGTTTGTGTTCCAGCTGTCCCATGATAACGTGTATGAGGTGCTGTGTGTGGCGGATATGTACCTGCTGCCTGGTTTGAAGCGTCTGTGTGGCCGTACGATGGCTGCTCTGCTGAGTGAAGAGAACGTTATACACATGTGGAAGACAGCCAAACTCTTCAGCCTCTCACGTCTGGAAGACCAGTGCACTGAGTACATGGCCAAGATTATAGAGAGGGTGTGTAACACTCACATTTGTGTATGTATCAGTGCGTGAGCTTTACATAGAGCTTGGACCCAAAAAAGGCTCAGCTTTTAGGTTTGGGGTTCTCAAAGCCTTGTACCTTTAACAGATTACTGTCTAGACCATGTTTATAGATTTTGGTCTTTACGCTTTCTTCCTAATTGGATTGCCATTACTGAATCAACCCAAACCAAATATTTAAAAAGTTTAAACGCTATCAAATCCCATTGGCTCAAATGTGTGTTTTTGATCATGCAGCAGTAGCCGTCTGATCTGTGGAGCATGAATATGAATAAGGTGGTGGAAGAGCTCCGTTTGTGCGTTAGCTGCGTAGTATCAGAGGTCTGCTGTTCTTTTTGAAGATAAAAATGAATATAATTTTCGATGATTCATATATATGTGTGTGTGTGTGTGTGTGTGTGTATTTGTCTTTGATCTTGAATCTGTGCTTGTGTGTGTATCTCAGCTGGTGGAGAGGGCAGAGTTTGCGGAAGTAATCAGAGAGGATGCTGGGAGTGTGGCGGCGAGGCAAGAAACGGACTCCATCCCCCTTGTTGACGAAATCCGTTATCACATCAGCAGCAATGTTCAGACATACAGCGCCATAGAGGAAGCCAACCAGAAACTACATGCCCTTGAGCTACTGCTCAACTACATTGGCCTGGACTGCTAGACAAAAAGAGAAAGAGAGATGGAGGAGAAAGAGGCGGGGCTATACAGAGATTGTGCAAGAAATAGAAAAGCACAGAGAGGCTTGAGAATGAAGGGAGTGAGCAAGAGAGGACATTACATGGGATGTGCCTGCGTGAGTGTACAAAGTGAAGGATGGATATGATAATAAGGTGATAAGTTGACAGCAATACACTTAGTTTGCTTCTCACATACCTAAAATAAACAGGCTAACTTGGTAACCTATTTTAGATCATAACAGCCCACCTGATACTTAACTCTCTAATGAACATCTGTAGCTCATACACACCCACGCACACACACATGCAGAATATGATAGTGCAGATTTGCAGTGAGTCAGGTTTAAACAGCCCTTAGTTTAGTGTTATTACGCTGAGTTAGATTCCTCTCTGAATATTTTTATGCAGAAACTTTAAGCTGTTTAATATTCAATATTAATGTAATATAGTTATAACACAGAAAAATGTAAATTATGATATTGTAATGTTCAGTTAGACCTTCAGGTGAGGTCATATAGAAATTCATTTTACAGGCTCTGCGATCGAGCTCAGATGCAGTTGTTTTTGAGTGGATGAAAAAATACATTTATTTCTTGAAAGAATTTGAAGAGGGGCTATGCCTTAATTTCTGACTTATTGACCTGTCCATTGAAATTCATGTAGTGGATGGACTGAGTGAGCATAATGGGCATACTGTGAGTTTGGTTGAAGATTGTGGCATTTGATGTGATTTATAATACATTCTTACACAACTAGATGCTTCCAAACATGGGCTGTTTTTGGATTTATGGGTATGTTTAAAAGTAAAATGCGAAGTGGATTGGGGATATTTGTTTTAGATGTGTCATTCATTAACCAGTGCAATATTGTATAACTCCAACAGTGTGTTTATCTGGCTGTGGTGCTATTATTTTAGTTTTGTTGCTTTTATTTTATTTTATTTTATTTTAGAACGCTTCGTAGTCATTCTGCAGGTGGCCTATTAGTCCAGACTGCACCGTCTTTTGTATAGATCCTTAATGTCCTTTGTATATGCTGGCTTTGCTCTGTTTGTTTGTGTGTGTGTGTGTGAGAGAGAGAGTGTGTGAGAATTTGTTGGAGATGGAATATAAAGGCAGTTGAATTTAAGCACTTAAGCATTTGTCTGCTATAAATGAAAAGTGTGGTTTTCAGAAAACAGGATGCATAGAAGCAAATAAATATCTCTAAAGATAACGCCTGTTTTGTTCTCCTTTTAGTTCATGTCATTCAAAACTTTGTGCTTGTGTCAGTGACAGACTGAGAGAGATGATGTGCACTGCTCATATTTCCCTCCAGGGGGCTGTACGTGCCTGTTCATGGTGGTCATGACCTGACATTTGCAGAGAAGAGTTTTTCATTCCTCTTTCTACACCGTCTATCTACAACAGAAGCTGGCATTTTAAGTTTGAGACAAAGCCTTTATTTACTACAGTTTATTAGGAATGGTTCATCCAGAAATTTACTTTTGATATTTTTATATGATTAAATAAAATATTTGTAACATTACATTTAAGATTTTTCCCCACTTACCTCAGATGTCGGTCAACCAAGACATTTTTGGAGTCCAAGCTTTGCTGTGAGGCTAATGTTGCTAATAAACAACTCAATCAGTGCATAATTATCCAGTCATTTCTGTAAAAGAAATACATCCTCAAAACTTCAGGTCTCACAAACAGGCGTAGTAATCTCTTTTGTTGATTTTGTGGAGTGAGGCCTTGAAAGAATACATCAGCACCTAATCTAAAAACAAGTCATATCAGAATATTATGACCTTCCCCTGGTTTGGAATGAACTTGGCTCAGGACATCACAGATGCAATGTGACAGGATTTACTGCATGTATAAATAAGCAAGCACACCAGTCAGTTGCAGCAAAATGATGATTGTGGGCAAAGGATCAGATTTGGCTGATGCTAAAAAAGGGCATGATAATAAAGTACCAGGTAAATGGTGGTAGCATCCCAGAAACAACAACTTTGTGGGATGTTCTAGAGCTGCAGTAACAAAGCTGTACTGAGAATGGACTTCTTGTACATTGGGTGCCTCCCAAATGGTGCCCCACCGGTGAGTGGTACAGAGCAATCAATGAGCCATAGTAGACCAGTTGACCTCTATATTAAACACAGGAGCAGTGAGGAAAGTGTCTGGGATCACCACTAAGCAAACACTGTTACTTCTGGGCCTGTGAAGCAGACACATGACTAAGGTGGTCATAATATTGTGATATGGCACTTCATTAGGTATGCATACCTTGTATCAATGTTGTCCATTTTAACAGCTCCACTTACTACCTTGTTATACTTTGTAGTTCTAAAATTATAGACCGTAGTCCATGTTTCTCTGCACACATTGTTAGCCTCCTTTTACATGATCTTCAATGACCAGAAACCCCACAAGACCACCACAAAGTGGGTGTTATTTGGATGGTGGATCATTCTCAGCACTGCAGAGACACTGAAGTGGTGATGGTGTGTTAGTGTGTGTTAGAGGTCTGCATTATCGCGGGACCCATTACAATACCTTGTGGCGCGTGGCGTGACCAAAATGAATTGTCTTTTGCGGGAGCGGTCGGTCAATCAGTCCAGTCGTCGCGGGAGCTCTTTCGGCTCCCAAACGGCTCTTTGCTTGTTAACGTTTGTTGCCTCATATTTAAATCTAAATAAGCAAAAATAAATGGTTTGAGTGCTGTTGCCTTCAGTTTTTTTATGATAAACTTTATCATTGCTTCATTTTGTGTATTTGTCCTGATAAAAAAAAAAAAAAAAAACACTCATATTTTTGGGGAGTGCAGTAGATGCGTGACAACTGTTCTTGGTTCAGGACCAGGCAGACTCATCTGGTAGACCTAGCTTGCCGTCTCTCATCCAACTGCACCAAGGGAAGGACTGTATATGACAGTGCAGGTTTGTGATGGAACCTGCTCTCAAAGTAAATTTCAGTTTGCAGTGACGACACTCGACTGTCTGAATGCTCGGCTATTTCCAATGTCTATAAAAGCCAAATGCTGCTTCTTTTACGCGCATCAATCATATTCTCGTTTTTCTATACGTCTGTCTCTCGCCGTCTTGCTAGATATATACCTGAAATGATCTCCCCCTCTGCACTAACATAATGGTATAATCCCATGTCCCCCCATGTGATTGGCTGTATGGTGTGCCCATCAGTTCTGCCCCTTTCCTTGGAGAAGAGCTAATGAGAAATTGGGAGCCGGCTCTCTTTCATTGGGAGTTGGCTCTTCTGATTCACTACTAAGCATCGGCTCTTAGAGCCGGCTCTTTTGCGAACGACACATCACTAACGTGAACAGACGTTTAGTCTCTCTCTCTCAAACACACACACACAGACTGGCTCTCTCTGTGCTGCCCTAATAATGATTCATTATAACAAAATAATATTTTGCTGTTGTAATAAATATTGTAGCATCGGCCATATCGAGGTCACGCGGTATGGTGACGTCATCACCCAGAAGCACTTGCGGGTTGTACACAGTTGTAAAACAGTTATGAATTGTTCATATCAGTTATGCAGTTGAGTTATGCTGGCTTAGTGTTTTATTATTGTAGTCATCATCCTGTGTTGGTAGATGTGAATAATTTGTTTATGTGAGTAACTTACTGTCTGTGAGATATGTAGTAGCATTGATGTGATCAGCAGCTCGGAACATGTTATAAATCCGGCTTTAATTCTAAGTATTCACAAGTGAGCCAAAAAAAAATTCTACATTACCCTGGATGCGTTTAAGTTACTTTCCCCCCAACCCCCCATGCCACAATATGTAAGCAAAGTTTAAGTTCTGTGAAGTTAATCTGGTTGATGTGAGGATCAGGGATGGTACTAGGGTGGGGCTACTGAGCTATAACTCTGGGTTTTTTATCAATTCGCCACTTTCACAATTCCCAGAATGCACCGCGTGGTGTGCTCTGTGGTGGTTCTGACCAATGATCTATATTACTGGATAGGACACACGTGACTTTTGAACGCGCCGGCAAGGAGCCTCCATGTTGGGTGGAAGCAGGGCAAGCTCTGAAGGAAGCCAGCGTTTACAAGCAACGAAAGGGCTGCAATGTTTTGCCTTTAACTGTTTTACTTTATCGGATTTATTCATAATAATCTGAATTACAGCCACAGTCTATGACCTACAATCTTGACGTAATTCCGTAGACATTACACTAATACACTAATAATACAATGCTAGCGAATAGGCAGCGTCCTATCCAGTAATATAGATAATTGGTTCTGACCATTGACTAACAGGATTAAAGGAGCCTTACAATGTATACAGAGAAACAGATGGACTACAGTAGAACTTTAAAGTGCACTTACTATATAATATTAAATTCAGAAAATAAACAACCGTACATTACACTGAGTAGGCCTCTGGTCTCTGTACAGGACAAACTTTTGCATTAGACTGTATATCTGCTACTTCTGTGGTATACAGTCAGTTATAGATTATATTTCAGTGTGCTGATCTTAGCTTAAGCTGTGTCTGAAGTGGTCACTAATTACAAAGTTCTACATAGAACACTAGGTAGCAGTGAGGGAGGCAATAGCAGGAATTCAGACACGCCGAAAACATATAATCTTGACCTTTCAGCATATAAACAATCAATTATATTATTATTATTTTTTTTTATAATTATCTTATTGCTATTATCATTTAATTTATTAAAAGAAACATCAATAGTGACTGGCAACATCAAAATATCTCCAACACATTTTAGGCATATTTTCCATGTTCTAATGTAGTTTGTTATGACTATAAACACAGCTCTAATACTTGATTTTATAGATACTTTTTTATCGCAATAATTCTATTAATCATTACTGTATAATAATTATATAATAATATATTACATTTATACACAATGTTTGCTCCAACATCTTTGTTATCCGGCCCTGGCCCCCTCATATGAGCCTTCTCCATCTTATCTCTCATGCTCTTTCCCTCTTGCTATCATGATGGTGATGATATCATGGCATCGTAGCTGTGTTAGTCTTAAATGGCATTGTGGTTGTGTTAGCCTTTGGCCCTATTGGGCGTCATAGATTACTTTGTCCTTCTTCGTTGTCCTTCTTAGTTTGTACTATAACTTTAGAGTAGCCGGGGCCTGTGCACTCTGTGTTATCGCTGTTTTCATGTTTAATGACTCCTGTCAGTAATTTGACTATTCTTGTGCTAAAGCTCTTTCTATATTGCGTATTGTTCTGGTTGGTAAATGACTTGGGACTATATACTGAAGTGTATTTGAATTCTTCCATTAACCTTCAATAAATTGTGTTATTTGTTATCTGGTCACCGCTCTCTGTGACCTCTCACTCCGATTTGGAACCTTACACAATTGTCCCACTAAAAAAGGTTTTGAACCAATTATAAACTGAAATAAGACTTGCTTAATTCATTAATTAAGTTATCTGAAGATACGAAGATTTGCTAAAGTTGATGTAGTACTGGGCTGAAATGTGTTATGTGACTGTGTATACAGTAACATGCACATATGGGTTAAAAAGACTTTCATTTTCCATAAGTTGACACTTCTCAAAGCTGAATGAGATGACCTTCATTTTCAATATGTCAACCTCCTCTCATCCTGTTACATGAGTACATGTAGTTCAGCTCACACATTTCCCTGTAGTAACGTGTACTCACATTCCTGCTTTTGTATGAGGTTGAGGCCGTTGTTGTTGTTGTTTCTCTAGGCTACAGGAGCAAGAGGATCTCCATGGCAACTGGATGGAGTAAGAGGTTGACCGAGCAGAATTTTCTTTCTCTGACACACATCAGCACCTCAGGACTGAGTCACGAACACGTCACCAATGCCCGACCAAGCAGACACAGCAGACAGTCTGCATAAATCTTTCATCTGAGGATGGTAACGAGGGCTGCAGATCATTATACTCCACACACATCTTCAGTACAATTAACTTCAGTATTTGTCAGTACATTTCTATTCTCCAGAATAACTTCTCAACATTAATGTTTTGAAAACAGCTGCAAGTACATAAGAGGATAAATTAAATCTTAATAAAACATTAAACTAATTTTGCCACTAGGTATCAACAGGACAACAAATCAACAGGATTTTTTCATATGCAATCACAATTTATTTTGTCTGACTTTTGGTCACTAAATCAACTAAACAAATGTCAACGATTGTGATATTTACTGTCTGATTCTTTCTCTGATTCATTTGTGTGTATTGATTATATGATTGATGATGCATATGATTATGTAATCTTCTTACGTTTGAGATACAAGAGCCAGACAAAAAATATTTTTTCCCAACAATTGAAATTTAGACTTAGAAACTTTTGTAAAAATACATAAAAATTAATAATAATAATAATAATAATAATAATAATAATAATAATAATTAATAATAATAATAATAATAATGGATTAGCAGAATATAATTTTGTTTATATATTTTTTCCAATTTTCACAATGTCAGCATCAAAAATAAAACTCTAAGCTAATTAATGGTCACATCATTAGTATATCTATGCATGTAAAAAAAGGTTTGAGCAGCACACGCATGACATGAACATCTGTCAGTCTCTGAATAAGAAGCCATGAATAAAGAACCAACTTCAGTGTCTTAGAGGCCTTTTCCAGGCCATGTCCTGACACAGGTATTTGCCAAACTTGAGATTGAGGCATAATCGAACAGATCACTGTGAGGTGGGGGATGGGGCACCATAGGAGACTAGAGAGGGGGCTGCATAGGAGATAAATTTTTTACTTTTGTATTGCTTATATGTATTAACATGCTTTACATATTTTTATTTTAAATATGTTGTTATTATGATTACTACTATTATGATTTTTCATGAGCCTGATTTTTGGTGCTTCCCCACCACCACCGGGCACATACACAGTGCGTGATCCTCATGGACAGAGTGCTGGGACTGCACATCTTCACTGTCTTTCAGTGTTTTTTTTTTACTTTATTGTTTCTTCTCAACTTGGGTACAAATTTCAGTATCTCACAGCAATGCCACAGTAATACTTCTCTTTAGCTGTTGAATAGTTTATACTTATGTCTCTGTTTTTCACTACAACTTTAGTTTAATTTCATTTATAGTTTTTCAATTCATAGTTTTTCTAATTTTATGCGTAGCTTTTTTAAATTTATAATTTAATAGCTTGTGTGTTAGAGGAGAACTAGCAAAGTAAGAATTTAATTGTACAGTGTAACTGTTTGTTTACTGAGCACATGGCAATAAACACTTGAATCTTCTATAAAGTTACCATTATAAAAGATAAGAAGGTTTTTGGCACCAACATTGGCTTCTTTTACATTGAAGTTTAACTGGTCTACTGTGGTGCATCAGTTGTTCTGTACCACTTGCCGGAGTCATCATTCACCGTTGTTGACCGAACCACATGTTGTTGCTCAGAACAACGATAAAGCCTTTTTACCTGCTTTGAATGACCATTACTTTAGCTGGCTTGCACCACTAAGCCTTAAGCATACAGCAACTCTCCTTTTAAAGTTTACGTGTAAAGAAAATACATTAAAGAAAATAGCAGACAATAAGAGATTCAACAATTAACCTTTTTCATCACATACAGAAATCACTTGATATAAAATGTGTAATATTTATCCATCAGGAGTACCAGTCTTATGTTGGGAGGCACTCAGTGTACTACTAGTCTATTCTCAGTACACCTTCACTACATCAGCTCTAGAACATCCCATGAAGTTAGCGGTTTCTGCGATGCTGCCATCACATTACATTACATTACATTATATTACATTATATTGCATTTAGCGGACGCTTTTATCCAAAGCGACTTACATAGTGGAAAAGTACAAATGTGAAAAATGCTAGAGTTGTACTAGTATTTACTAGTACTAGTATACTAGAATTAACATTTGGATATTGAATGCTGAGTGCATATCAGTACTCATGGGGAGTATTTGGGATCACTAGAGCAGGTGCTCTTTGAAGAGCTTGGATTTTAGGAGATTCTTGAACCCCGTGATGGACACCTCTGCTCTAGTGGTGGTAGGCAGCTTGTTCCACCATCTGGGAACTACTGAGGAGAACAGTCTAGATTGCTTTGTGTGAATGTTAGGCAAAGCAAGGCGACGTTCAGTGGAGGAGCGCAGCGACCGGGCAGGGACATAAGCTTTTAGGAGCGAGTGCAGATAAGAGGGAGCCTGCTCTGTCATCATCTTATAGGCGATCGTGCAGGCTTTGTGTTTGATCCGGGCAGCAATCGGAAGCCAGTGTAGTTCAATGAGCAGTGGGGTGACATGTGCCCGTTTTGGATGGTTAAAAATCAGACGTGCTGCTGCATTCTGGACTATCTGTAGTGGTTTAATAGTGCAGGCTGGGAGGCCTGTTAGCACAGCGTTGCAGTAATCGAGGCATGAGATAACCACAGCTTGTACCAAGAGTTCACCCGGTACCATATTATCATGCCCTTTTAGACATCAGTCAAATCATGTCCTTTGCCCATGTTGATTGTTTTGCACTCTGCTACAACTGATTGGTGTGCTTGCTTTATTTATACATGCAGCAAACCCTGTCTGGTGGCATCTGTTAATTCTAAACCAGGGGTGGTCATAATATGCTGATTTGACAACGCATTATAATATTAACATTTGTATATTTTAATACCTCAAATTTTTTGGTCTTTTTTGTTTTTTGTTTTGTTTACACATGTTCTTACCTGAGTAGACATGTTCTTGATATATGGTGCATATGATACATAAAATAATTTGTCATTTAAAAGCCCATAGTAAGTCCTGTTGTCTTTGAAAATACATTAACTGGTCTGTGAGACCTTAATTCATATTTGAAAGGTGGTTAAAGCAGGTTTAGAGGTGTTTTGGTCATGTGTTTTCACAGAAATGACTGGGCTGTTTTGATGACTATTGAATTTTACTGTTTATGAGCAATTTTGTAGCTCCAGTTCAAAAGTAGCAACCTTTGGACTATTTGCTGATTGATTACATCTAGAATAAATGGGAGATTGTGTAAATTAGATTTTTGCTTGTGACCCTCTATGTGCTCCCAAAACACTTCTCACTTCTGACCCACAGAAACATGGCACTCTACAAGACTTTGGATGATGTCCTGTGGTATCCAACACCAAGACATTAGCAGCAGATGTGTTAAGCCCTGTACTTTGTGAAATTGCACACTCATTGAGCCATCCATGCAGTGAAACTCACACTAGTGAACACACTAGGGGGCGGTGAGCACCCATGTCCAAAGCCGTAGGCAGCCCCTATTCATGGCACCAAGGGAGCAGGAAATCCCCCTAACAGGGGCATAGAACCAGCAATCTTCTAGACACAAGACCAGATCCCAGACCAACAGGCTACAGCTCCACCACAAGTATAAGTGATTTATACAACAAAGTGAAGAAGAAGTCTCTACACCCTGGTTCTGACCTATAGTGCTGCTTGAAAGTTTGTGAACCCTTTAGAATGTTCTATATTTCTGCATAAATATGACCTAAAACGTCAACAGATTTTCACACAAGTCACTTTTCATTTAAACCAAAAAGTTCTATTTTGGTCTCATCTGTCCACAAAAAGTTCTTACAAAAGCCTTCTGGCTTGTCCACGTGATCTTTAGCAAACTGCAGATGAGCAGCAATGTTCTTTTTGGAGAGCAATGACTTCCTCCTTGCGGCCCTGACTTGCACACCATCGTTCAGTTCTCCTGATGGTGGACTCATGAACATTAACATTAGCCAGTGTGAGAGAGGCCTTCAGGTGCTTAGAAGTTACCCTGGGTTCCTTTGTGACCTCATAGTCTATTACACGCCTTGCTCTTGGAGTGATCTTTGTTGGTCGACCACTCCTGGGGAGGTAAAAATGGTCTTGAATTTCCTCCATTTGTACTTATTTTGTCTGACAGTGGATTGGTGGAGTCCAAACTCTTTAGAGATCTTTTTGTAAACCTTCCAGCCTGATGAGTATCAACAACTGTTTTTCTGAGGTCCTCAGAAATATCCTTTGTTCGTGCCATGATACACTTCCACAAACACGTATTGTGAAGTGCAGACTAAGATAGATCCCTGTTCTTTAAATAAAACAGGCTGCCCACTCACAGCTGATTGTCATCCCATTGATTGAAAACACCTGACTCTAATTTCACCTTCAAATTAACTGCTAATCCTAGAGGTTCACATACTTTTGCTACTCACAAATATGTCATATTGGATCATTTTCCTCAATAAATAAATGACCAAGTATAATATTTGTGTCTCATTTGTTTAGCTGGGTTCTCTTTATCTAATTTTAGGACTTGAGGATGTTTTAGTTCATATTTATGCAAAAATATAGAACGTTCTAAAGGGTTCACAAACTCTCAAACACCACTGTGAAGTAAGAAAAGGAGGATGGGCTGAAACAAATATCAATTGAATGAATGATACACGGATTCACTACAACCACTTCCCAGAGAGAGCAGTTGAAGAGACCAGCCTTTATTTCAACCTCAAAGAATAGGGTTCTGTGAGGAGAACTGAAAGGCTCAGCCCCCTAGAGTGAATTTGGGTTGCCCCAAATTAATCTGGAACTGCTGCAGATTAGACTTGCTGTTCCAGCACATCTAACAGATGTTCAAACAGGCTGAGATCTGGGACCACTGTCAGTAGATTTTGACCACTGCTGACCAGGAGGATCCCACAGGCCTTGTCATTTCAGGCATACAGTAATATTCCCCAGACCTTCACATGTGCTATTGTTAGTAGATAATCATTATTATACACTAGTGTATCAGTGTATGTTTTATTGATTGTGCCTTAAATTATGTCTGTCGTGCTTAAAATTAATTGATAAATGCCCAATAACTATCTATTTTGTTAAGAAAGCATGCCACAGAGTGCATTCTAACTGTTCTTTTTTATTTTTGTAGTTAAACATTGGAAAAATACACAACAGTAGTCATCTTGTGTTACTTATCAACTTTATACTTTTATTTGTAATCTTGTTTAGATTGTCTGTAGAATTGTTAAAACAAGTTGTCAAGTACATTAAAGTCTGTAAAAAGTCATCTTAAGATTAAGCTCAGGCAAGTTCAGAGGAACATATGGAAATTTCTGATACGGCTAGTAATGTGTTAAGATACGTGGCTGAATCAACAATGAAACAATATTGGCTGGTACACACACACACACATATATATATAAATAATATATAAATACTTATTTGCAGCAGTAACACACAAATAAATTATTAAAAAATCATACATTGTGATTTCCGGATTTTTTCTTTTAGATTATGTCTCTCACAGTGGACATGCACCTAAGATGAAAATTTCAGACCCCTCCATGATTTCTAAGCGGGAGAACTTGCAAATTCGCAGGATGTTCAAGTACTTATTTTCCTCACTGTATATATATATATATATGTAATGTTAATTTAGATTATGCAAACGTTCTGGCAAAGAGAGACACCGTGGACAAATCAATGATTGTGCCACTGAAATCCAAAGCACTAATCACTTCAGCAAGTGCTAATTTGCTTTGATTGATCTGTCTGTAGGATCAGCATTAGACAGAACAGGTTAACCCAGCTAATGAGTCACAGAAATGCTAGTGTGTCCATCCTTATTGATTAGTCTGACTTCATAAAGGGATCCATGCACCGACAGTATAGGCTATATGTATCTTTCTGTAATGTGGATGGAATTTGGAGTAATTTGGAGGAAAACAAGGTTTGTTTTTTAAGAATAAACATTTCTTTGGGATAAACTTTAAGGCCTATTTTCAAAGTTTTAAGTGGATTTGCAAGGCAATTAGTTCTGTGAATGCATTAAGCGATCAATGTAAACTGAAATGCAAAACACCTGTATTTGTGTAAGAGGATGTTTTCAGCCCTACAAGATCCCTGTGGTTTGTTTCCATGAATTTGTGTAAAAATGAACCTGACACTGGCCGTCAACCACTAATATCACTATTGAACAACCACCTTAAACATGGGTTATATACAAATTCAGAGTATATACAAATATAATTTCTTCTTCTCTCATCTCAAAAACATCTCTTGCTGACCACATTGTGATTAAATATTAGGGTGTGTCAGACAGTTTATATTAAAGCCAGCAGCCATAGCACCTGCACAACCTAATATGTAAATCCACTGAAACTAAGCAGGTCTCAGTCTGGTTAGTACCTGGATGGAAGACCTACAACCAAAAGAGCATGTGAGGCTGCTCTAAGTGGTGCTGGTGAGGACAACAGAAGGCATTATTCATGTGTTCTGTGGGGATCCCAGTATGTTCCAGTGCAGTGATGGGGACACTGTAGTGTATAAATGGTGATATCTTTAAGATGACACTTACAGTCAAGGTCCTGATTCTATGAGGCCAGAAAAAGTTCACTGGTAATTTTCTCTACAAGAGTAGGGTTATTACCTGACTAGATTTCCTACTCGAGAGTATCACAATCTTAAAAAACTGACTTTGGGCATTTTCCCACCTGAAAGTCTGGATCTGGGTTTGTCTTTTGCTTACATTGTATAAAATTGGTCCAGACAGTGTTGGTTTCACACTGCAGTTTAACAAGCACACTAAATAATTATTCATGAAACACCTACATCCCATTGTCATCACCAATGTGGGCTGCATCTCCCTATACTTCATTTTGATTGGTGTATAGAGGGGCATGCATCTGACATTTTTGACAGTTCAAGCGGGAAGTCTTTGCCTTACAAAATGAAGACAAAATGAACAAAGAGATTTATTTTGTTGGCATTTTATTGCTCGTAGTTTGGTATGTGTACCAGCAGCACCAGCTTCTGGAACAGTACTACTCAAAACTAGTACAATATCACCAAATGAACACACTCATCCTGCAGCAATTACATCGTCGCCAACAGCTAAGCAGGCCTGCTATGCTGCCACAGCCCATTTTTTGTTGTTTTTCCAGTTATTTTTCACCTTCTGTTGTTTAATGAGTATCAATATCCTGCCTCAATGTCCTGTGATTGGACAATTATAGGACGTTGAGGCTGGCTATCATCACTCATTTAAGTGCCTCTGAACCAAAGGACAGACCAAATTCTGGTCCCTTGATTCAGAGGCACCTTTCACACCTCATATATTGAAAAGTCTGAAGGTCCAAACAAAGTAGGTGTGAAAGCACCATCAGTCTCATCACTTCTTTGCCTAATAACTAATAATCTTATGTGGTGAGTGTTTTGGCAGGAATTTGCTTCCATCACAACATCCAGGTGGATGCTGCACATTGGTGGTGACTCTTTAATGCCTGTCCCAAATGTGAAAACACTTTAAGTGTCTAAAAAATACTACAGACATGTACAGTGGTTGGACAATGAAACTGAAACACCTGGTTTTAGACCACAATAATTTATTAGTATGGTGTAGGGCCTCCTTTTGCGGCCAATACAGCGTCAATTCGTCTTGGGAATGACATATACAAGTCCTGCACAGTGGTCAGAGTACCGGACGTGTCAGTGGTCTAGATTTATAATAACTCGGTGAAACCCGACAAAACCTCCTCGTTCAGTCCTTTGCAAAAGCAGGTGGTCGTAGTGCATCACTGGACCGGTGACGTTCTTCTTACTGAATTTTAGGGAGACTGGTGACACGTCCTGAACATATACAGTAAGGGTTCTGCTTAACTGCGACATAACCGGCGTTTTCCTCCGGGATGTGGTATGATTATTTAATAACACCAGATTTTGGTCCACAAAGTCAAAGTAACAGGTTGGTGACATGTACAGACATC
>BRDA01071726.1:0-12051 GCA_036984385.1 Crenuchus spilurus | reverse complement strand
TGAGTAATTTGTTGTCTTCCACTTTTTATCAGGCCTGCTATGCTGCCACAGCCCATTTTTTGTTGTTTTTCCAGTTATTTTTCACCTTCTGTTGTTTAATGAGTATCAATATCCTGCCTCAATGTCCTGTGATTGGACAATTATAGGACGTTGAGGCTGGCTATCATCACTCATTTAAGTGCCTCTGAACCAAAGGACAGACCAAATTCTGGTCCCTTGATTCAGAGGCACCTTTCACACCTCATATATTGAAAAGTCTGAAGGTCCAAACAAAGTAGGTGTGAAAGCACCATCAGTCTCATCACTTCTTTGCCTAATAACTAATAATCTTATGTGGTGAGTGTTTTGGCAGGAATTTGCTTCCATCACAACATCCAGGTGGATGCTGCACATTGGTGGTGACTCTTTAATGCCTGTCCCAAATGTGAAAACACTTTAAGTGTCTACAGACATGTACAGTGGTTGGACAATGAAACTGAAACACCTGGTTTTAGACCACAATAATTTATTAATATGGTGTAGGGCCTCCTTTTGCGGCCAATACAGCGTCAATTCGTCTTGGGAATGACATATACAAGTCCTGCACAGTGGTCAGAGGGATTTTAAGTCATTCTTCTTGCAGTGGCCAGGTCACTACGTGATGCTGGTGGACGAAAACGTTTCCTGACTTGCTCCTCCAAAACAGCCCAAAGTGGCTCAATAATATTTAGATCTGGTGACTGTGCAGGCCATGGGAGATGTTCAACTTCACTTTCATGTTCATCAGACCAATCTTTCACCAGTCTTGCTGTGTGTATTGGTGCATTGTCATGCTGAATATTTTGAGCAAAACTGTGCTCTTACCCTGCTAATTGAACCTTCACACTCTGCTCTTACTGGTGCAATGCGCAATTAATGAAGATTGGCCACCAGACTGGGCCAATTTAGCCATGAAACCTCCCACACTAACATGACAGTTGTTTCAGTTTCATTGTCCAACCCCTGTAACTGTAAGTAAGTAAGTGACACCAGCAAAACATCTACAGCAGCCATTAAGGATCACAGCACAGCAGTTTAGGGCTACATGCGAAAGTAAATGGTCCTCTTCCATTGTGTAAAGAGGTAAAAAATCCTGACTGAATGCCTTCTGGCAACAGAGGTGTTATATTAAAGTATGTTTAGATGGGTGCGGCTTCCAGAACTGTCTCACACTGAGCAGAGTCCACTCACATGCTGTTATAAAAACAAGGATATAGGTTTCATTTCCAAAGCTAGAACTATGATGCAGCAAGTCTATGTGATCTTCTTTGGATCTTCATGGCAAATATGTTACTCGTGATGCTCACAGTGCACTGAACCTTGTCAAATTTTTATAGTACAAAGTTACTGCTGCCTGAAGCGCTTTACATACAGGTAAATGAGGGGCATTTGCTTTTAGGCATTTGACAGAAGGTTAAAATGAATACAAGACTTAGTGGGTGGAACTATTTAGCAAAGAATATCTTGTAATAATAGTTTCCTAAAGCTTCCTAAATGTGTTTTAACACCACAAACTCTCATAGATGAATGCTCTCTGCAGTATAGCTTAAAAGGTACTTGGACTTCCAACAGCATCTCCACTTCCTAAGGATATTAAGGAAAGCTCACCTTCCTCCACCCATCTTCACCATATTTTACAGAGGGGCTAGGTGCAACACTATTTGGTTTGGGAACTGCAAAGTCTCTGACCAATAAAGCCCTGCAGCAGACAGTGAAGACAGCTGAGGATGGAGGATGTTTAGAACAAACACTGACCCCACTCACCCTGATCACTGACTCTACTGCCAGGTTCTGGAGTATCTGTGCCTGCATTGCCAGACTATGTAATATCTTCTATTAGCTATAATGCAGTTCATGTTCTGGACTAGTAGTCTGTGTGATTTACTGTACAGTATTGCTCAAAAGTTGGCTGTCACAGATTACACTGGACATTTTCCATGACACTACAGACTTTTGTCTCAGATGAGCAGTCTTTTTTTCTAGATGTTTTGAATTTATGATAAAATCCATTAATGTTGGTGCTCCAGATACTCAATCTTCTATGGTAGAATGGTGAGGTGTGATATGATAACTGCTTTTTGGGTCAGTTTTAGTGTCTCCCACAAGTTGTTGACAGTTTACAGACTTTAGTTCAGCTGTTTATTTTGTCTCTTAAATTTCACACAAGGCATCATGGGTTGTAGCAATATTATGGATGTGCTTTGAGTTAGCATTAGCATTGAACAAGATAACATTTTTCTTTTTCAAAGACATACTCTAGTGCAGGGGTGCACAATACATCGATCGGGATCTACCGGTCGATCTCAAAGGTAGTGTGGATAGATCGCATGGCATTTAAAAAAATAGACATCAGCCTATCATCCGTCCTCGCTATAAAACTTCACTTGACTGACATACAGGGAGACTGGTCGAGCACTAGGACCCAGTGGGAATTCCAAGCTTCTCAATCTGAATCAAGTTTCACTTTAGACCGCCCACGAGCTCATTTGATTGGCTCTGCCTTGCTAACGTGTGATTGGCCGTCTCTGCTATCGCTCCATTGAAACAGCACCTGGACTTGTAAAACCAGCATTTTTCAAGTTGGCCAGCAGTCCGTATTCACCTGTCACTGTAAGTTCTTAACATGTATGTTTGTTCTGCCTGTGTAAGAAACCTAAAACTGAGCATTTCCATACAGAGTGGAGGAGGACTTTTTTGAAGTGTGTTTGCCTTGACTGCATTATTCAGTGTCAGCCTTTTCACACATGCTGATCATTAAGTCCAAGTATCGTTCCACTATGACTGATGATCATTTGGAGGTTTGCTTGAGGCTGGCTATCAGCAACTACTGTCCAGACTATGCATCCCTGACTGATTCCATTCAGTGCAAGTCATCATAAAGTAGGCTAATGACAAAACATGTACACAGTTGTATTGTGTAATATGGGTTCATGTAGTTATTCAAGGTACAACAGCATACATTGTACACATAAATTGTCAGTATATGTATAAATAAATATGTGTCTTGCATTTTTATATTAGGTAGATCATTTTGACTTAGTCATTAGAT
This sequence comes from Crenuchus spilurus, assembly GCA_036984385.1. Classification (NCBI taxonomy): domain Eukaryota; kingdom Metazoa; phylum Chordata; class Actinopteri; order Characiformes; family Crenuchidae; genus Crenuchus; species Crenuchus spilurus. The sequence goes on along the minus strand of BRDA01071726.1, from coordinate 8,984 downwards.
AAGTAGCTTGCAGGCTGAATTTGTATCTTCTGTTCTAGCATGCAGTTTTATCTTATTTTACAGTGCCTGGACATTTTTTAAAGTAATTAATTGGCTATTATTTCCTATTCTGATGTATTCATGATATTCAGACACTATCGACCAAAAGATTTAGAACAGCCCAATTTGTCCAGGTACTTATTGCTAATTATTCAGTTTAATGTCTCATTATACTCTGTAATGAAAGCATTGTACAAATAAGAACTTGAAGTTAGAAATCATGGATCATCAATTCATAGACCAAAATGTATTCTAAACTTTGGACTCGACAAAGTACATATTACATTTGAGGCATTTAACAGACACTCTTATCCAAAGGGACTTACAGTTGGGGATTAGGTGCCTTGCTCAAGGGCACTTTAGTCATGACCTGCCTGGGAATCGAATCAGTAACCTTCCGTGCACAAGACCAGATCCTTAACCACCAGACCCGGCTGAACCCCTTATGTCAGATATAACAGCTGAACACACCCGTGACATTCTTTCTACAATAGACATCAAATATTCATCAGACAGTTCTTCACAAATCTGTTACAGTTCACATAAATGTGTATTACATGTAGGTTTGCTTTGCTTTCACTTCATTCCAATTCAGCTGGATGGGGTTTAAGTCTGGAGTGTTACCAGTCCGTGTTTTCAAGCTGACCATCTTGTTGTTTTTCCTGAGGTAGTTCTGGCATAGCATGGACTTATGTTTTCTGTCATTATCTTGCTGTAGGAACCCCAGACCAACTAGGCACATACCTGTGGGTACTGCATGGCACTGCAGAATGCTGTGATAACTGTGGTGGCTCAGACTGCCTCTCACTCTACTCCATTACTGGAGAACAGATTTCCCTTGTTAACCCATTTCATGTTCCCTGACATAAACCTTTTTGTTTAATTCTGTAATGTGAATTAATTTTCCATTTTGGGTTACCTTACTTTTTTTTAAACCTCTGGCAGTTCAACACTTACCTTTTGCATCATTTCGTTGGTCTTGAATGACTTGAACTGCAATAAATGACTGGAAATGTTGGGGTGTTCTAAAACTTTTGGCTGGTAGTGTACATCTAGCAAAATATGCCTACCTCACCCTTCTACTATAGAAGATTGAGTATCTGGAGAAGCAGCATTTGTGGATTTCATTATAGTTTCAAAACAGCATAAAATAAAAATTGTCTTCAGAAATAATGTGCTGTTATGGGAAAAAATTGTGACCTCAAACATTTAAGTTGTAGTGTATGTTGCGCTGTAATGTATTTGTTGTGTCTAATGTCTATTGCAATTTATATTTTCCTGTGAACTGTACATTGCGTTATATGTTGCATCATGGTCCAGGAGGAACACTTTATACATGTACAGTACCAGTCAAATGTTTGGACACACTTTCACATTCAAAGTTTTTCTTTTTTTCCTACATTGTAAATGTATACTGAAGTCATCCAGACTATGAAGGAACACATAAGGATCATGTAGTAAACTTAAAATTGTTAAACAAACCAAAATATGTTTTAGATTTTAGATTCTTCAAAGTAGACACACAACTGATGTCTCAAACACATTAAGAGGCAAGAAATCCAAGTCATTAACTTTTAAAAAGGTACAGCTGTTAACTCAAAGCCATTCCAGGTGACTGCCTCATAAAGCTGACTGAGAAAATCTAAGCAAGAGGTGGCTACTTTGAAGAATGTAAACTATAAAACATATTCTGGATGAGTGTTTTTGTGAGCCAATGGATTTGCTTAAAGGCTCCTTATAAGCCATTAGTGAATGGCAGAGTAAATAATTAACTAATTGTGACAGAAACAGTTACTAATGCAGCATTGTTAGCATGCTAGGTCTCAAATTTGGTTCTTGTAAATAACAGTTCAAACTGAAGAATCTTTAAGTATAAATGCACCACAAAGAACACAGGTGTATTATTTAACCATTTTGGAATCATGCTTTTAACTCATCAGGATGACACAAGCTAGCAAAGAAACTGTACATGCTCTTATTTCACTGGTCGGACAATACATGGAAACATACAGATGAATAAGCATCATACAAAGTAGCTGAACTGTGCTAACATAGCATAGCATAACAACATGAGCAGCAAGACAGGTAAATGTTCAAGTCCCAGGCCAGCTGCAGACTAACTGTGACAAATACACAAAGTAAACAGACCAATCATAATATCACTTTTTACTGTTAGTTACGATCTTAAACGAGATGGTTCTTCAAGGGTTCATAAGTAAAGAATATGGTTCCGTATAGAACCCAAAGGGTTCTTTGCATGGTGAAATCACTGAAAATTTTAATATTGTGGAAAAAAAGTTCATTTTTGTTCATAATTTAATTAAAAAATGTAAACTCCCAAATTATTTCACACTCATTACATGTCGAGTGAAATATTTTAACACTTTGGTTTTTTTTATTTATTTTTATTTTACCCCTGAATTTCTCCCCAATGTATTTTTAGTGGCCAATTAACCCACCCCTTTCATCATCTCTCCCTATCACTATCACAATTCCCGACTCTCTTGGGGGCAGACGAGCACAGGCCTGCTCTGATACCAGTGATGTCAGCTCCTGTTTTTCCGAACTCCTGGTGATACATCACTGCTGGGCAGCTAGCACGGTCTGAGGAAAGCGAATATCCCCAGTTCTGATGGATCGCCCAGTAGACACACGAGTCAGTCAACATTTCTAGGGAGAGTGCGCCATCTTGCCCACCTGAAGAGACAGCATGGTACATTTTTCTCTCTCAAGACCCCGGCTATCGATGGCAAGCAGCATGATCTGGATTTGAACTTGTGATCCTCAGATCATAGTGGCAGCACTTTAGTCAACTGAGCCACTCAGGGCTCCACACGTCATTGTTTTAATGGTGTTCTCATTTTTATGAGATATGCCAAACAGATAAACATTAAAACAAAAAAAGGCTTGAAATATGTCACTTTAGAGTTCAATGTAGTTACATTATTAACTTTACTCTCATGCACTTTCAAAGCAAACATTACTGTATGTGTCTCCTTAGGTCTTCTAATGAGCAGCAATCTTGTTATCCATCAGCTCAGTGTGTATAATACAAACCTGAGTTTGACACTTGTTTGAATTGAGTTTTTCAGTGAGATTATCCATTTGGAGAAATCTCCTGGGGTGTAATCATTAAGAGCGAATTGTGTACGCTTTAAGATTTAAACTGTAAGCAGTTCTTTAGGTCATTAGTATTTGTTACATTTCTGTAAAATTAACTATTGAAACATGGACCACATATGTTTTACATGTAGACACCAGGAGCAGGGAGGCATACTACAGTCCACAAGTGCCTGAAAAGCCAAGCAAATGTCAACATGAAAGCAATGACAAATCCTGGACCTTTTAGCCAATCTTTAAATGCCATTTAAGACGTGTCACCCTAATTTAGGGATTTTACTCAAGTGACTGCATAATTTCATTCTTAAGCCTTTTAAATCCTTCAGCATGTTCAGCAATTAATCATAAGATTTCTTGTAGAACTACTGTACATTATTCATTATTATGAAGCAACTACATAAGGTACATACTGTAGTTACGAGAACTGAAATCAGTAACATCTAGTCCCTAGAGTTTAAGAAGATAACTGAAACAAATGTTACATTTTGCTGCATGTTCACTGCATAAATCATTATATTAATGTAACAGGATTGTATTCAGTTATTTTGGGACATTTGTATTTATTCACTTTTCATGTATTTACAGAATGTAAAGAGCTGCTGGTGTTTTCTTCAAATGATACAGTTAGATGTAAATTTGACAGCCATAATTTATGAAAAACTATTATTTTGCAGTATGGGTAGTTTGTTGTTTGAATTAGTGTGGATGATCTGATTATTTCAAATCACAATCAATCTTGAAGATCTATACCTCTCTTTGAAGCAGATCTTAGTAACTGTGACATTTTATGTGAATGAATGAACATATAGTGTCTTTCTAATACCCAATTACAATAAATTAAACACTTAGAAGTCAACCACACACACTGGCAGGAAGCGACAGCCAATTGCACACAGAACACAGTGCCAAACAATATCTGGGCAAATTCATTCATTCACACACACCAGGGTCATTCAGAGTAGCCAATTCACCTGATCTCCATATTTTTCAAACTGTGGAAAGAAACCAACAGAGACATGTGAAGAACATAGGAACTCCACCCAAATGGGGACTTGAACCCAAGACCTCGGTGCTGAAAAGTGAACATGCTAACCACCAATCCACTGTGCCACCATCAATAGTTATGTCTTTAGACTAATGTTTCCAAATTTCAGGTGTGGAAGTGTCAGGATTTTTAAGAAAAGTGTATGTTTGTGTTGTTTACATTTACTACTTCTGTCTTTTCTAATTGAGTTATGGGGACTGAATAATCTGTGTAATTTATTGACTGTTGATTACAACTTTAATATTTAAAATTAATTTAATTTAATATTTATTTATATACAAAAAATTTATATACAAATTTAATATTTAAAAGTTTGAACAAGTTTCAATGACCATAAAAAAATCAGCATGTTTTACACAGTACTGTGTTTTAAATTATAATAATAGAAAAGTTCATAAACTGATTTAAGTCTGGATATTCTTAACACTGGGAAAAAAGATGGCACTTCAGATTAAGGCACAAAATTGTGTGTTAACAATACCTTGAAATGATTTTTTGGAAAGATTGTCCAGTACTGCTTGAACTGGACTATAAAGTAAAAATATACTTTTTCTTTCCCCCAAAATTGTTTGTATAATACAATGCAAACATTTAGAGTGCTTTGAATGCTCCATTCTAGAAAAACATGCTCACAGTGGTGGTAATAGGAACCAGCCATCTGAAGCATGTAATACTTCAAAAAGTTACATCACACAGAAAATGATTACATATTTTTCATGAATATACTGCCTGATGCACAAGACATTGTTTTAGAGGTAAGTGTTTGGACTAAAAATGTAATATCAAATCTAATGATGCATAAGGTAAAATAGGGTTAAAAAAACATGTTGCATAATATATAATAGTTATTAGGGCAGTGTGACCCTGGCTCCTATCACCATTATTATAAAAAGTCAAAGTCAGTCCGTTTGACAATGCTCTATTTCACATCAGTCTTATTACTTCAAACACAATCAAAAAAGGCCTGCTGGGTTAAGATCACCAGAAGCTGACCCAGTTCAGTTAGTTTCCTGTTTGTGAATGATGTGAGGTCCCGCAGTCAAGATGTGTAACAGAGCTGAGACTGGCAGGTGAGTGAGGTGTGCCTATCAGATGTGGTTGTCGTGTTGACTTGAGTTACAATAACACAGGTGTAGGGTTAACAAGCCTTGCTTCAGAGGCTGGGCTAAATTTAAACCCTTTCATTTCAAAGTCACTGTTATACAGTAGTGCTTGAAAGTTTGTGAACTATTTAGAATTTTCTATATTCCTGCATACTGTAAATGTGACATATAACATCATCAGATTTTCACACAAGTCCTAAAGGTAGATGAAGAGAACTGAGTTTAACAAATTAGATAATAATATTGTACTTGGTCACTTAATTATTGAAAAAACGGACTGAATTAGAGTCAGGTGTTTTCAATCAATGGGATGACAATCAGGTGTGAGTGGGCACCCTGTTTTATTTAAAGAACAGGGATCTATCAGAGTCTGCACTTCACAACACATGTTTATGGAAGTGTATCATGGCATGAACAAAGATTTCTGAGGACCTCAGAAAAAGATTGTGTAATTGAGGTAAATATGATTTTTGAGTGAACAACTCATTTAAAGTATGTGATATGTGTGTGAAAGCACAACAGCTCTGTCACTTTTTCAGTGCGGTCTCACACTCTCACACATGGACAGAGTGCATGTGAGGGTGAAAGAGGATTACTGCAACAGCACATGACGTCCCTGAGCACAGCAGGTCACCCAGCCTATTATCAGCAAGAACTAATGCAACACTTTATCATTCCCCTAAACTCTCAACAAACAAGCCAAACCCATAAAATAACCCAGCAGAGTAACAGAGACACAAAAACAAGCACAAACACTGCAACAAGATGGCCAATTAATGACCCAAATGTAACCCAATACAACATATTCAGCACAGCACTCCACCGCCAAAGCAATAATCTGAAAGTACTTGATTCAAATGTAGACATTATTCAATATAATGTATTCAAATCAGTGCGATGTTGCCAGTTTTTACTTTCAGCCTTTACTTAATACATAATAATACAGTGATCAACATAAACAAAACTTGTAATTTGGGCCAATTTAGCAGAAGACTGTAATGTAAACTGGGTGTAAATGTTTTTCATTGCCTAACTAATGTAACTAGAAAAGTGCATTTCCTGAAGGAAACACAGGATGTTGCGCATTGCTAACATGGCCCACAAGCTAAGTTATTCCAGTTGGTTTGTTAGGTGATGCTGTGGTATCTGTGGTGGTTGCTATGGCCCCCAAGGCGGTTGTTATGGCCATAGCAAGAGCCATACTGACCCGCACTTCTCTTTTTGTCATCTTTTCATCCCTCGTTCCTCTCATTCATTCCCATTCATTTTCACATACAGACATGGCAACCACCTCAGATACCATAGCAACCACCTAGTCACACCTTAGCAACCACCTTGAATACCTTAGCAACCACCTTGGATACCATAGCAACAGCCTCGCTGCCTATAGCAACCGCCTTGAGTGCCATAGCAACCGTCTTGGGTACCATAGCAACCGCCTTGGGGCCCATAGCAACCGCCTTAGGGCCCATAGCAATCGCCTTGCGGCCCATAGCAACGGCCTTGGGGCCCATAGCAACCGCCTTGGGTGCCATAGCAACCGCCTTGGGTGCCATAGCAACCGCCTTGGGGCCCATAGCAACTGCCTTGGGGTCCATAGCAACCACTTTGGGGACCATAGCAACCGCCTTGGGGCCCATAGCAACCGCCTTTGCGGCCCATAGCAACGGCCTTGGGGCCCATAGCAACCGCCTTGGGTGACATAGCAACCACCTTGGGTGCCATAGCAACCGCTTTGGGTGCCATAGCAACTGCCTTGGGGGCCATAGCAACCACCACAGATACCACAGCATCACCTTACAAACCAGCTGGAATACCTTAGCTTGTGGGCCATGTTAGCAATGTGCAACATCCCGCGTTTCCTTCAGGAAATGCACTTTTCTAGTTAATTCTGTAATAATGCAATCATAATCAAACAATAAAGCAAATAATTAGCAACTCTAGACTCCGCTGTATTAAAAGAGTGAGTGAAGGGACAGTCATGGCTTTATTTTTGGGGCAGCCATGCCCTGATGGTTATGCATCTGATGTTGTGACCTGAAGGACATGACTGAAGGGTCCTTGAGCAAAGCACCTAACACCCTACTGCTCCCCAGGTGCTGCATGTACTCACTATCCTCTAGTGTGTGTGTGTGTGTGTATGTGTGTTTCACTGCACAGATGGGTTAGATGTGGAGGTTGAATTATTGTGTGTGCAAGCACATTGGTCAGTGATTGTGCACTTTCAATTTCACTTGAATTTCACAATTTCACTCCCAGTCACTGAGTCATGGACTCTACAATACCTGTGAAGATGTCCTGTTGTTTATGGCATCAAGACATTAGTAGCAGATCCTTTAAGCTGTGGAAGCTGTGAAGTGAAACATTTACATTTACATTTACAGTATTTTGCAGACGCTCTTATCCAGAGCGATGTACAACATGGTGAAACCACCATGGATTGAATTTGTTGTTCCACCACATCCCACAGATGCTCTGTTGAATTGGGATCTAGGGTACTTGGTGGCCACTGTTGGACCACTGCCACTTTGGAAATGTTCTGACCCAGTAATCTGGCCATTTGATTAAAGTGGCTCAGGTCTGAAAGCATGCATATTTCTCTCCAGCATCCAACAGGCTGTCAATGACAATCTAATGTTGTCTTACCACCTAATATAACTCAGACCTATACATGAAACAATTTTATATTGTTATATTATATTCAATGATATTCAGTGGTATTAATGTTGTGGCTGATTAATGTTCACCATTTCCATTATACCAAATCCATATACATACTGTATACAGAGAATAAACATCTGCACATTTCCATTTTATTTACGTTTGGACAAAATAAATAATACTGCAATTATGTTGGAGTTATTTTCTAACAATAATATTATAATAAATAAAATAATAATGGCATAAATAAAGGTTAAGTTCTAAGTTCACCATGGACTGGTGGGTAGGGATCCGGTCTTCAGTCGGATCAATCCCGGGCAGGTCATGACTGAAATGCCTTTGAGCAAGGAACCTAACCCCCAACTGCTCCCCGGGCGCCTTGGATAGTGCTGCCCACCACCACTTCAGTCACATGTTCTCACAGCCTAGTGCAGGGGTGGCCAACTCCAATCCTGGAGAACCGGTGTCCAGCACAGTTTGGTGATCTTTGTGCTCTGAGACTACAATTAAACCTGCTGAGTTGAATCAGGTGTGTTTGATCAGGTAGATTACCAAACTGTGCAGGAATCTGGCTCTCCAGGACTGGAGATGGCCACCCCTGGCCTAGTGTGTTTACTAGTATGTGTGTTTCACTGCACGAATGGCTTAAATGTGGAGGTCAAATTCTGTTGTGTGTAATCACATTGGCACAAAAGCTGAATATATATTTTACATTGTAGTTGCACTTTATGTTAGAAATGCTCTAATATTGAGGAGATCACTGTTTTCCTTCAAGTTTCCATTGTGGCGATGCATGTTTTAGGACAGTGAGGAAATTCATGAGGAAATGCTGTGCACACTTTAATCAGATAAATGTAAAGCTTTCTAACCCAGGCAGCTTCACTCAAACTGAAATTGAAATGTATTTGTATAATGTTTTTTTAACAAATGCTGTTGTCACAAAGCAGCTTGACAAAAATTCAGCTTTACAAAAATAATCTACTTCCAAGTACCCCGTGAGCAAGCCAGAGGCATCA
>BRDA01071716.1:0-13162 GCA_036984385.1 Crenuchus spilurus | reverse complement strand
TATTTTGAGTAGCTTAGGAGGAAGATAGGCAGTTTAGTGTTCATTTTGTTTATTTCTTTTCTTTGACACTGTCCATTGCCCTCTGTAGTTGTCCAACTTGTTGGTATGTGTTAGTTAGGTCTTTGTCTGTTATTTGTCACCTTGTTACCCTGAGTAAACCACTCTTGTATTTACTCTAAGTAGTTGTCTAGTGTCCTTCTTCCTTCACCACTCTTTATGTTAGTGTTTCCTCCTTCTCATACTCCTAGACGGCATTACATCATAAAAGGGAGGGGCACGTAACAGAACACATAAGGAAACATGTAGTAAACTTAAAAGTGTTAAACAAACCAAAATATGTTTTAGATTTTAGATTCTTCACAGTAGACACACAACTGATGTCTCAAACACATTAAGAGGCAAGAAATGCAAGTCATGAACTCGTGACAAGACCCAGCTGTTAACTGAAAGCCATTCCAGGTGACTACCTCATAAAGTTGACTGAGAAAATGCCAAGAAAGCTGGCATTTAAGCAAGAGGTGCTTACTTTGAAGAATCTAAAATCTAAAACACATTTTGGTTTAACACTTTTAAGTCTACTACGTGATTCCTTGTGTTTTTTTTCATTTCATCATAATTTGATAAGCAGTTTACACATTAAAGTTACTAAATAGTGATCTAAAAGATGAAAATTTCAGACCCCTCCATGATTTCAAAGTGGCAGAACTTGCAAATTCGCAGGGTGTTCAAATACTTATTTTCCTCACTGTATACTATAAGCTTACTAAAAGTAACCATATTTTATTTTATGAAAGTACACTAATAAGTATACTGAAATTATTATTTTAGTCTTCAGTGTTTAATGGATAAAAAGTCAATTTTGAAATGTACTACAACTAAATACTCCTAGAATATATTCTCAACTAAGTCTGTTGACACTGTCAGTAATGTTACTCAATAAAGTCAAACGTCAATATTCAACAGAATGATCACCATTATTCCATACTGTGATCACAGCTCATAATCTGTAAACATTCTGACTAAACTTCAATCCATGGGATCTTCCAACAATATTTGAAAGTGATACTCCACATATTTGTGAACAAGAGTAAAACAAAAGTAGAGAATACACATTTGGGAACTCCTGTTTCAAGTGCAATACATCAAAGATATGTTAACTTTAAATGCAAAACCAATATGGTTGCTAACCATCAATAACTGCAAGCAATCCTCAAAACATAACTGTTAGAATGTTGAGCTGACTTTTAATGAAGGCTTTTAGAAAATACTGTACTTCAGTCTCATTACTTTCGAGCTGGGTTTTTGTCCATCAAGGTTAAGAAACAGCTTTTGGAATACATTGAAGGTGTATTTCAACTGCTTGGGATAGCTGAGGTTCAGTGCATATATTACCCCCATCAGTAAAACACAGGATCTGGCAACATCCATTCCCTCCAGGTGTTTGGTTCCTTCAACTGCAATGGTAGCAGACCTGCCAATGATGGCAATCTTCATCACTTCCTTTGTAAGGTTTGACTCCAGCTCCTGCATATCCTTGTAGAAGAAATGATGGTGTTAGTATCGGCAAAAGAAAGGCTCAACTTGTCTTTTATAATAATAATAATACATATGTATTGTTTTTAAATGAATGATAACCAAGATATGATCTGCACATTATTGCACAATCAACAAAAGATATTTTTATATAGACACATCCTGTCACAAACTCTTAAATGTTAACATCACAAGAAGGAATGAAATTCAGATTGTGATTGATCAAAAATCCCTTTTTTTTAGTATTCAAAACATGCACTACTTAGAGCTACAAGTAAACTGACCAAGTCTCACTCACTCATTTTTAAGTCTCACTCACTGTAATACACCTTAAAATATAATAATACTAACATTTCGCAAATAAAAGTTAAGAAACTGTTTTTTGCAAATTGTAGAAACAGGTGAGCCAGTAAAAAGCAGACAACTACAATTATTTAAATTATTTTTAAATTACTGTCATCCCCTTTTTAGGTCAGTAGGAACACTGATATATTAGAAAAATGTAAAATTCTAGAACAATTCTAGAGACATTTTATTCATCACATTGCCAGTGGTTCTGAAGTTTACATTTACCTGATTAGTACGTGGTAGTATTGCCTTGAAACTGTAGACAAACCTTAATCAGTTACACCAGCTGTGACAAGGAATGAAATATGTAAATAAATATAATGAACTATAAATATTAGTTCATATCTATACCTCAAGAACCTTGTCCTTAATGCACCTGATCTTCAGGCCTGTCGCTCCTCCCTTTGACTGGACCAAGGTCATAAGTTTCAAAGCACAGTGGTCCAGTTTGGCCATAAAGCTTGATCCAAGACTAACTGTAGTTAGCCTTTTGAATTCTTCATTTATCTGCAGGTTAAAGAAAAGACAAATTGTTGACATTATTTACACAGTAAACTACAACTAAACTACTGGTCTAATGAAAATGTTTTCAAAATATGCTCTCAACTTTGCTCCATTAAAAAGTGCAGGCAATCACATCATGAAGTCATTGATGGCAGGAGCCTCATAAATGTATCTGTTGGGTACATTAAATATATTCTTTAATTTCAAGTATAAGTGAGCCAAACTTTTTTCAATTAGCTTTAGCAGTTCTCGCACATTATAATCTTCAACCTCATCCATATGAAGCTGGTCATCTTAATCAACCGAATCATTGCCACAATGCTGCTGAAAATCTTTCACACTTTCTCAAGAATGCTGAGATTTGACAACCATAATTCACTTCCTAAAAATATAAAAGAATAAACTTGACAAAAAATTTCCAGATTGTTGACAGTTTTTTTCCCTTTGAATATAATTAATTCAGAAGTAATTATTTCATATTTATATAATAGCAATAATACTTTACTGTGTAAAAGACAACTGTTATGACAGTTGGTTTGTGGTAAAAAAAAAAAAGTGTAATACTGTTCACTAGTGATCTTTTTGTATTGTGTAACAAAAAATATAAGATACAATTTTAATTAAATTTAGTTGAATTGATAAATAACATTGTTTCATTATGCAAAATAGATTTTGGATTTAAAATTCAATTAAGCTGATTTATTTTGGGCCTTCAGTAGGGCAGGTCATTGTTGACCCGTAGGACAAGGGGAGTAAACATGATGTTAAAGTCGCACAACGTTTTCCCTCCGTTTACCTCCCACTAGCTGTTTAACTTTTTCTCTCTCTCTTAACTAGAGACAATATTGGAAGTCTTATGAAATGTAGGTATATTATGGCCCTTTTCTTCATAGCAAATATACAAAATCGATAGGAGGAGCGTGACGTCTCACTAGCTAGCTAGATAAATTTCCAGTTCCACCTTAAGTGGTGCAGTCATTACATTCTGCCACCTGAGGCTACTGCATGATTAAAGGTGGAACAGAAGAATTAAAACGATAAGTTATTGAAAAGGTAACATCAGCTCAATATCCCGGAAGAATTAAGAGTTGAAGTTAATAAATGCCCCTTTTAAAGAGTTAACAGTATTCTTTGCGGTTATAACACCATCTGTGGCAGTTAAAAAGATTGCTAGGCTAACTGGCTAATTCGTTTCTGCTTACACACAGTAAAGCCGAAAAACTTAAACACACAACTAAACCAAAACACACATTAAGCTTATGAAAATGGTTATAACACTCACCTTGATAATGTTTTGTGATTTGTGCCTGGTGGAACAGACCTCATCTTCTCTGGAGTGATATTATCCAACTTCTCCAAGTGGGCGGGGATATTTAAATGGATGAGAAAATGTTTGTCCAATACTGATAATTAAGGTGCCAGAAAATGAAAATCTTTTTTAGTATTTAATGTAGTATATTGAGTTTGGGATAGTCAGGTATGACTTTTTAGAGTGCATTTGGAACAGACATATGATAATGGTAAAATGTGTTGAAATCATTGATAATCTGTACATTATACCTTTGCCAAATTCATATCAACGAGAGTAAAAGAGCTACTATGATTAGCAATTGTCATTCGTGTTCGCCATTTGACCAGAGGTGTCAAGTAACGAAGTACAAATACTTTATTACTATACTTAAGTAGAATGTTTGGTTATCTATACTTTATTGGAGTAATTATTTTCAGATGACTTTTTACTTCTACTTACTTACATTTAATGTAATTATCAATACTTTCTACTCCCTACATTTTAAAAACAGCCTCGTTGTTTCTACGTATTTCATTTTGGTTTCTCTTCATTTAAAAAACATCTTATCCAGATAAATTGCGCCATCGAGAAAGAGTGTTTGATTGTGGTTTTATGATGAGTATAAACATATACCATTATAATACGGTACTGGTAAGTGATCCATCTCACCTGCACGTCATGTGTCTCGTCAGTCTCCAGTAAGCTCAGTACTACACATATATGGTCCACTAATATATTTGAAATTTCGAAAAATTTATTCATTATCAAGGGGCATATATGCAGCTGAAACAGGTAGACAGTACATCCCAAAAAATGTCAACATTACCATTTGATATAACATTATAGTCATTATGGCTTTTAGAAGAAATGTATTTTGGGGTTGGGGGTTGGGGTAGTGCACTATATGCCCCTGTGGCACAGCCTAAGTTTTGGCATTTGTGTTTCTTACATTACTTTTACTTTTATAATTTAAAGGCACAGTATGTAATATTTCGGGTTATCTTTTAGCAGAATTTAAGATAATCACTAATAAAATGATTAAAAACACATCTAATCATAAACTAAGAAGTCGTTTGATTATTTTACCTTAGAATAAGCTGTTTATATCTACATTGGTCGCGGGTCGAACACCAACTGAGGCTGCCATGTTTCTACAGTAGTTCGAAAAGGACAAACAAGAGGCTAGCGAACTGAAACCGTTTGTGTTGTAATGACGAATTAGCCACTCAAATTTGACGGCGCTGTAGCTTTGTTATACCGTTGGCTGACATAAAACAGGAGAAGAAGAAGAAAAACACATTTACAGTGGTAACCCTACTTACGAGCATCCCTACTAACGAGTACTCCGGATAACGAGTCGAAATCTGGATTAAACTTGTAAGTAGGGTTACTACTGTACCTCAATAAGAAGAATTACACAGAGGGGAAGCAAGAATAAAGGTTTTTTGGTTTGTTTGTTAAGATGGCGGAACATTCTTATGTTTGTCAAGATTCTTATGCTCGCCTCAGTGGCTGTTTACCAACAGACAGTTTGTACACCAACCTTCACTGACATAGATTATTAAGCCGTCCCCTCTGGTTTTCCCGGACTGCTGATTACGATCCGCTTGGAAGAGCTGCCGACTGGCAAGCTGGAAGGCCAAGTCCGGCATGCTCTGGTTCAGCCATGTTTCTGTGAGATAAATCACCGCGCAGTTCCTCGTGTCCTCAGAAACATTCATCCTTATCCGCAGGAGGTCCAGCTTGTTGTCCAGAGAGCGGACATTGGAGAGGAAAAGAGATGGAATCGGGGCACGATTAGCGTTAGCCTGGCTAGCACGCATCCCCGTTTACCCCCTTCTGCCGCTGGTCTCCTCCCGGCCTGTGTTCCACTCCAGCGGGCCGGTGTCCGGAGAAGCCGTAGTCTGCCCAGCTCAGCCCAAACGTTATTATCCAAAGTTGCTGCTTCTGTGGCTAAACTGTCCCTTATTTGAATGAGTTTGGTTTGACAGTGACTCAGCTGCCTAGGGCAAATGAATTCAGGATCAGAACCAATATAAACCGACATAAAAACTACTAAAGCTGGGTATGCTAGGAGCGTGAGAAGTTGCTGCGTGAGAAGTTTGATGTGTTTACTTTACTTGAAGTGCAGAAAATATGTTTCGTCTGCATTGTAGCTATGATAATTTTACATATTATATTTCCTAAATTTCTAATTAAAATTAGATAGATAGATAGATAGATAGATAGATAGATAGTACTTTATTGATCCCTTTAGGTGGCTCCCTCAGGGAAATTAAGGTAGTTTATTAACCTTACCACTTGACATATCACTAGCTCTAAAGCTGCTATTACACATCGCATTCAGAAGTTTCAAAGATTTGACACCTGACGGCCACCGTAGAGACTTCTTTGTGTTTGGAAGGGAGGGGCTGTGGAAATAGTTCTCAGTTGGTTGCAATATGGAAACTAAACCTCTAGATGTCGCTGGAAACTACATACTGTGCCTTTAAGTAGTTTTGAAACCAGTACTTTTGCACTTTTACTTAAGTTAAAAGCTTAAGTTGGTACTTCAACATCTATAAAAGTATTTTTAAACCCTACTATCTGTACTTCTACCTGAGTAATGAATGTGCATTGACACCTTTGCATTTGACTTTATTTGATTTGATGAATAAACATCAGAAAGTTTTTTTAATGTGTCTTTGTTAATAATAGATTAATAACATACTGATACACTGTGTGAAGCCCCTTGTGTACCGTTTGGCTGTTGGTAAAGCGCTTTACAAATAAACATTGATTGATTGATTGATTGATTGAATAACATCATATATCATATAATATATGAGATTTGAAAACAAGATATAAAACATTGTAGTATACTGAAGAGAAACTAGTAGCTGTAAAAACTATCAATGTACTATTACAGAAGTATTTATTGATCAAAAGTTTAAATAAAAGTATTTGTTAAATGGACTTAGACTTTTAGTATATTTTAGTACAAGTCTAGTATAACCAATATAGTACTTTCTCAAGTATATTTCTAATAAGTACATAAAAAGTAAACTGGAAGGATACTCTATATTTTTTAGTTTAAAATTTGTATACTTGAAGTACACTTGCATATACTACTTTTTGGTAAGGGTATTAGTGATCTCCTGCTGATCTTCTGCTTGGTAGTGTCAGATCTGATGTGACTTCAGATAATGAGCCTTTCATTACTTCCAAATCTTCAGTCTGAACTCATGAATAAAAAATGTAGAAACATGGAAATGAGGAAAACTACTTGTAACAGGCAGTCAGCCTTTTGAAAAGCAAGCATAGCTTAGTAGGAAGAAAGGATGATGAAGAAGATCAAGCTCATTCACCACTGTGTTACACAAGATATCTTTAAGAACATTTTCGAAGGTGTGAAGAATTGATATTTGCAAAGTTTATGGATTATTTCCGATGGAAAAGGTCAGCGCCCCCTGGATTGTCTACTTTTGAGGTTAGTCGCTGGTTTACTCTTCTACAATGCTGGTTTTTATGGTTTAAAGGGTATAGTATTGTTGTGGCAGTTGTTTCTGATGATATAAAGCTGTTAAACTTGTACAAAGAGATCGGGTGTGTTCAGAGCTGGGTGCTAATGTTCATATGCTTTTTTTGCTGGAGCTGGCGCGCGCCGATGCGGACTCCACACAAAATCAATGATTATATCGGTTATAAGTGTGCAGTTTAAAAATTCTCTGCTGTGGGAACATGTTAAATGTTGTGAAGAGTTGATGTTTGCAAACTTTGTGGTTTATTGTCGACGGAAAAGTTCATGGTCTATCCAAAAATACAAAATTTCTGTTGTGTTTATGTGAGGCTAGCACGCTGTTTAACTCTTCTAAAATGCTGTTTATTAGAGGCTATTGTGTGGTTGTGGCACTTGTTATTTTTCATGTAAAGCTGTGAAAGTTTTAAAAAGTGATTTGGTGAGTCTAGAGTTGGGCTAAGTGTGTGCCTTCCGTCTCTCAGCCTTCAGACAGCCAGGGTGAGTCATCCGCCCCTCCCCCACCCGCTGAGGGGTCACACACACAAACACATACGCACACACATAGTGGACGGTCTCCTCTCTGAAACCGAAGTGAAATGATTTTGATTAAAGTATTTGTTTATTTGTTATTATTTAAATTATCCGAAGACGCCATTTTGGTACCGCCTGCGGTACCAGGTACTGAAGCTCATCAGTTGGCTCTGCCATTTCTTCCTAACATGTGATTGGCTGTCCCTGCTGTCCCTCCATCTGGTTGTACAGTACATGGTGTTTTGCAGGTTGACCAGGACTCCATATTCACCCGCAGAGGTGGGTAGAGTAGCCAAAAATTGTACTCAAGTAAAAGTACTGTTACTTCAGAATAATATGACTCAAGTAAAAGTAAAAAGTAGTCATCAAAATAATTACTTGAGTAAGAGTAAAAAAGTACTTGGTGAAAAAACTACTCAAGTACTGAGTAACTGTTGAGTAACGTCTGATTTATTTGTTAACAAAAGCATTCAATCAGACAGACAAAAATACATCTTTAGGCAAATTAGAGTTAATCTATTCAATAAAATACATTTAAATTAATTAATTACAAAATATCTTAAATTAAAGTAATCCAAGTAAATCCAAGTACTTCAATAAAAAAAAAAATTAATAAATAAATAAGCAAAAGTAACAAATTTTCTAACCTTTGTACTTTTCCATTAGGCTCTGCAGGCAGAAGTAAAACAAGGCAGCCCATAAAACTCTCATTAACTCTCTGTGTGTGTGTGCATGTGTGTGTGTGTGTGACAAAACAAGCAGAAACAAACTTTCACCAAAGAATCACTCAGTGATGTCACTATTATACTTCAACCGTAGTTGGTTCTCAAGGCTCTTTCAGTGAAGCTGTGATCGTTTAGCAGAGAACAGGAGTCCTGCATGACTGAAAAGTCTCTCACAGGCTGCAGGAAGACCTGTGTTGATTTTGAGTGACAGCTTCTTGGTGTGAGGAAAGGTGTGAAGTAGATCCATACCAGCATAATGTAGCTGCTGCTTTTTGTAAGTAAACATGCTATCAGTATGAGGCCAATGGTGTTCCTCCTCGTCTGCATTGCCGACCGCTGATTCTGACATTTTTCATCCGTTTGCTACGACTGTAAAGCTAATCCGTCCTGCTTCTGAGATTGAGTATGGTCACATGATACGACTGCACGACTTCAATTTGATTGGTGAAACATAGTCACATGGTAGAGCCTTTGGAAGTCAGTCTCTCTGTTAAAATAAAACGCGAGGGGGATAAAAATAATGACGCGTAGAATACATAAGAGGTAAAAAGAAAAGTAACGAGCTCATTGTAGCCTAATGTAGCGGAGTAAGAGTACAGTTTCTTCTTTACAACTCTACTCGAGTAAAAGTAAAAAGTATAGTGATATAAAACTACTCCTAGAAGTAGATTTTTTTCAAAAACTTACTCAAGTAAATGTAATGGAGTAAATGTAACACGTTACTACCCACCTCTGTTCACCTGCCACTGTAAGTTGTTAAAATGTTGATTGTTTGAATCTGTGTCTGTGTTTGGAAGCTTTGGATGAGGTGATTATGTTGAAATATTAATAGTAAATAGTTTGAGAGAGGACATTTGATTGATACTTGCATACATAGTTTTGTATGTTGACTCAAAATGATATACTGTATATGGGCCTGAGACTCAACCCAGACTTGCATATAGAGATTTAAATTAGATGTTTATGCAGAGATTCTAGACTCAAATTAGACTTGTACATACATACAATGTTGACTCAGTTATACACAGTGACTTTCTGACTCAGAATGTTATAATGGGACATGAAATATAATGGAACCACAACCATGTTTGTCTACATTACTTTACTCATTCTTTTTTTAAGAATATGCAAGAATATACATTATCCAATTATCTCAAATCAGAAAAAGTTGGGTCAGCAGGTAAACAAAAAGACAAAAAACTGTATTTCCTGCATTTCTTTTGACTTTTAGGAAATTGCAGACAGTGTAAACCCAAGAAATGTCTTTTTTTGACTGTTCATCCTGATTTTATTTGTTGGTAATGTTATTGATATTATGGCAAGTGAGAATAATATAATACTGTAAGTGTAATAAAAAAAAGGAAAATAAATAAGATCATTAAAGATTATGACTGTTTTATATGCATATAATTGTATGATGGTGCTGTCGTGATAAATTGCTTAGTCTAAACTAAGACTGTAGAAAATGCTTTTAGATTGAAAAAAGCAAATGTCAGCCTGGTTGTTGACTTGAGCTTCAACATTTAAACTCCACAAAGTACAGTATTAAGCCACCTTCCTTTGGTAATGTAAATATTTTTCACCAACAGTTATGTTGCCATAATGTGTAGCTAATGCTTAAAACCATTTGGTATTAACTTGAAAAATTTATAGACCTAGGAGAGTGTTTTGTGGTGCAGATGGGTGTTTACGTTACTCCAATATCCTGCTCTCCCAAATATCTAGAGCTGGCAGTTGGTTGGTCTTATTAGCTGATGGCCCAATTTACTTCACATTACAAATATATACATAAAACATTTCTAAGATGGCGTAAAAAGATATGACATTATTCTTTGCTTGATAGAAGTTGTGTAACATGGCAGCCAGCAAACCAGGTGAAAGTGAGAGTGGGAAACCCCTGGAAAAAAATACAGAGCTAGAAGACATCAGGTTGGACTAAAATGCAGGATAGGAGGATAGTGAATGAGGGAAAGAACATAGTAGCTTGTGACTGGAGAATGAAACGGTTCCATGGGAATGAAAAAGTAAAGTGTGTAGCCATGCTATCCTTCTTCACAACTGAGGCTATGGAGTATGTTATAACTCTAAACAATAAAACATAAGAAGATATTTACTAAGTCAAACATGTTCAGCAAAGAAATTCAGCTGGAGTGCACCAAGGGAATGAGGCTCCACCCATTCAGAAGTGTCATGCAACCGCAGATGAACCTCAATGTTTGGTTAGTGGAGTAACCCTGGTCCTCTGAATTAATGTGAGGTATCTCACTATACAAAATGCTCCCCCATTTGTTCAACCATGGAAGTACCTATGGCACCATGTCTGGCAGTTGAATGACAGACCAATCACAGCAGTGATATGGGACAACCTGCTGTAACAGCAGAAATGTAAAACAGGGTGGAGTCAAGCTAACTCATGAACATGGCTGTATTTTATGAAAAAAAAACACACAGAAACTATGCTTTAGAGTAGGTTTCACAACAAAAACAATTATAGGAAAAACAACCCCAAAACACTAAACAAAGAATACATGCCACAGCTGGGGATGAATAAGTGGAGATGGCAAAGCATGGTGCACACATGCTTCCAGTGCACACAAAGGGAGTGATGAAAATATGAAGCTCTGAATTAAACACAAAACTTACCTGAACAGCGCTAAAGGCAGAGGCTCTACCCTTTTCTAAGTTGCACTGCCTGCTGGAGTAAGGTCTAAACAGATTCCTACATTCTATGGGTGCAGTGCCACCCCAGGGGAGCCTCTACAGAGCCCTAGCACCACTTCAGAGGGGCTAGGGTAGGAAAACCTCCATAACTGAACTGCTACATCAGCTAGGGGAGGCTTTTACTGCCCACTGAATGCCAAAAAAGAGAAGCCGCTGTACTACACCATTCCTTGAATTATGGCAATGCCTCACCAGGCATCAGTAAACAAAAGTCTCCAAAATCATCCCATAAAATAACAAAGAAAGCAATATCCATGACCTCCTTAAACTAGACAGAGAGGAGGCATATGGAGTCAAAAGAGGCTCAGCTTAAGCATAAATGTAAAACAGGTATTGTAAACATAAGTTTTAAGTATCTTAAACATAAATGTAAATCTGTAAATGAAACTGTAAAATCGTAAATTAAAAACATATTCATAAACGAAAAATACTGGTTGTAAATGTAATACTTACATTTTCGCTTCTTATTTTTATTTTTCACTTCACAAATAACATTTACTCTTCACAAATTACGGTTACAATAAATTAATTTTTGACCTTTTTGACAGGGAGTGGGGCTCAACGCTCATTGGCTAGAGGGACAGGATATTACGACATCACTTCAGCCAAAAACAAGCCCCACAAAATGAGAGGGTGTCACTACCCAATCTATTCACCATGCCTGATTTGTACCACGCATGTGTATAAGCACATCATTTCTGGATAAAGTTTTACAAATTGCATTAAATCAGAGTCGTTTTTGGTGAAGGATGAGAACTTTTGCACTTTGTTTTATTAAATTTATGTCTAATTGTTTGTTAGAAAGAAATAATTTGTGTTTTTCACACTTTGCATGATTACTTACTAAAGGGTGGACTTACATAGACAGTGGGGACAGATCTGCGTTAAGCAGCAGCAGGGTTGCCAGGTCCCAAAAAGCTCCATCTCGATGTCTGATATAAAGCGCCCTACCCTCCCTACACAACCTGACACCAGGCTAAATTCTAGAGCGTCCAATCACAGATATTATTGTTAGCATTATTATTTTTATATGTATTAGTAGTAAATATAATGTAAGAAGAACATACCTCCCTTATTTCTTTTCTTTGCATTTAAACTATCTCTTTTTCTCTACTCTAAATTTATATGTTCAGATCCCATTCCAATAAGTCATCTAATACTAGTAAGTCTACCCCAATGCTCTTCAAACTCAGTTGTTCACTGCTATTTAACTCATTGTGTACACCACAGTCATAGTTACTTATAGTAACACAAATATTTTGAGTGTATAACTGTGGTGTTCAAACCATAAGAAGTTAAAAGGTAGTAGAGAAAAGGGGATGTTTTAAATGCAAAGAAAAACAATAGAGGCCAGGGATAGGAAAAGGAGAAAAAAGAGGATAGAAGTCAGGGCAGAGCAGGACCCCTACAAAAACTTGTGTGCAGACCAGGAAAATTACATGACTGAAATGCCAATAACCAGCTGCAGATAATGAGCTATTGCTGGCACTAACCAATAAGAGGAAAGTTACTTGCCCCAGCAACATATCGCTGAGCCAGTGGAAGATGTAACCCAGTAATGAGTTACAAGGCCAATTGGCACTTCATGGGCTGTCCTTTTACATGACCAATTGCTGCTCTGCGAGGGCAAGCCATTACACCCATAATTACATAAACAGGTTCATCTCCCAAAATCACCAATCTCTGAGAACACTCGTCCCCTGTGAAGTGCAAGAAGGCAAGTGTGGTGACATATTTCAGTATGGGACAGATGTAGCCAACTCCCACACTTTCCAGACTGTTCCAATTCCAAAGAAGTACTATATTATAGTGGTGCTTGAAAGTTTAGAATTTTGTATATTTTTGTAAAAATTTGACCAAAGACTTCTTCAGATTGTAACACAATTATTTATCATGGAAAATATCCAATACTGCAACTAGAGATGGAACGATCGATCGGCTATGTATCGGTATCGGCCGATTTTTAATCAAAATATGCGATCGGCGATCGGCCGATATCCTTTGAAATTT
>BRDA01071715.1:859-14194 GCA_036984385.1 Crenuchus spilurus | reverse complement strand
CGGTCCAGGCTGAGTCGTGTGAACTGACCGTGGTGAGAATAAGTGTGCAAATCATCCAAACACAATCTCAAATCCCCCTGCAAATCAAACCGTGAGTAAGGTCAGAGCTCACGACCAAAGGTCACTTTACATTTTATATAAAGTTCTGATTACAGCAGTCGCTGTGCGAGGGAACGTCTGGATGATGAATCTGGTTTTTTAAGTCATATTTCTAATAAAGTGACAATAAAACTGCTTAATTCTGTTCATTTTAAATTGTTCTCTACACTGACCCCCCTTTGCACTCATGGTTGAAAAAATGTCGCCAAAGTGCCCCATTAGCTGCCCTTCACATAGAAAAAATACTGAGTGATCACTTTTTTGCAATAAGTGATGATGTTGTGCCCTCTAGAAGAAGTAAGACTGATAATCTGTCTTAATGAGGCCTCTTATTTGGTTGCCTTTCCAATAGAAAAGGGAGCATTAAGTGTCCTCTATTGTACCCCTACTAGACAGTGTCCCAAACGGAGCCCTTTTCAGTAGAGAAATGTGATACAGGGCTGTACGGGGTTCTACAATAGTACATGATAAGGGCCCAGATAGGTGCCCATCTCACCCCTGCCCTTCAAACATCTTCAAACAGTCTGCCAGTGGGTGGGTGAGTTGATGGATGGATTTGGGTTGGTGGGTAGGTGGACGGATGGATAATTTGGGTTGGTGGACAGATTTTGATCCCTCTTTCTCCTCTCCTAGAAAGAGGTGAAGAAGAAGTGTGAGGATGGATTTGGGTGAGTGGACAGACAGACAGACAGACAGATAAAAAGGTGGATGGATAGATTGTGTATAAAGGATCAGTATGTATTTATGGGTAGTGATGCCTGCTGGTTAACTGCATCACTCTTTGTCTTCTCGTTATATTATTTTCAAAGCTGTGAAAGTTCAGATGAGGTAAGAGAAATAACGTAAGGTAGCAGCAGAGCCTTTATCCCTCGCTCTCTCTCTCTCCTTCCCCCTCTCCTCTCTCTGGGGAAGTGATATACAGTATGCACACACCAACAAAAAGTAACCAGCAGTCTATATGTCATTAGTGCTCTAGACGGGAGAGCAAGAAGAGAGCTAATTACAGAGCTCAATGAGGGAGACAGTTCATCCCTCATGCTGCTGTGCTCTGCACTAGACTCTTTCTCCTGGTGTGGCCCACAAGCTCATTCATTAAGTCCACGTCTCTGATTCATGAGCAGAAAGCTCTGCTGAATGTGTCCAACAGCAGAGCCTCTCATCACCAGCAGCCCAAAGTCCCACAAACCTCACAAATAAAATAGGTTTAAACATCCTGCAGGCTGGCTACACTGTGACTGTGTCTGTTCTGTGCCGGGCAGCTCAGGTTTGGGAGATTCCTGAGCAGGTTTAATGAGCAGGTTTAACTGCAGTGTCAGAGCTGAGAAATCACCAAACTGTGCTGGACAGGACCGGTGTCGCCTTTGAGCTTTAGTGATGGAGACCTGAGAGAAGCTTAGACAGACACCTGAAAACTGAACCCACGTGAGAAGACAGCTGGAACAGTAGAAGGTAAAAGAGGAAGAGAGCCGTTAAAAGGTCGGATGTGTACAATCAGAGGAATCATGAATGAGTCACTGAAGACCCAGATGACTTCACAGGTCTTCCCACAAATGCATTCTTTGATAGCAATCTTCCGAAGGTTGGACAAGTTTTACAGAATTTAACAAAAGTCCTAATGAGCCCAACGAGAATGTGTAACTCATCGTTTTATAGTCGTGTTGTTTGTGGAATAGCGTAATGCCCTGCCCTGCGCCCAGTGAGGGGGTAGGGGACCAACCGTGACCCTGATAAGGATTAAGCACGTGGGATAATGGTGTTAACTAAACTCACTTTAATCTGCCAACATTCTCTAAAGCTTGAGCAGCTACATAAACACGGTGCAAAGCTAAAATCAAAGCTGTACACCTTTCACATGAAACCACAATATTTAAAGCTATTCTTGATTACTGCCAAGGCCAAATGGCATCTAGAAGCAGTTCTATAAAATAAAACAAGTCTTGAGTCATACATTTGATCTATAGATCTGTTATACTGTTGTTTCTTGCCATATCCAACTTGCCTCCAGTCTGCAACAACACTGCCAATGTAATTCATCTTGCCCTGGAAGGTTGCCCTGATCAGTTCCATTAAAGCCGGTATTTCAGGACCACGGACAGTAACTCTAATTCTTAATTCAGTCACTTATGGGCACAAAGACCCATTTCATTAAACACACAAACAACCACAAGTTTTGTGTCATAAAAGTACACCAACAACCAACCACCATCACACAACCAACCAAGTGATGAGTTTGGACAAGAAAGCTGATACAGTTGATCACTTTCACCTCTACATTTATTACACTGCTTTACAGGTAAGTGTGCCCACAATAATATATACAACTAGAAAAGTGCATTTCCTGAAGGAAACGCGGGATGTTGCGCATTGCTAACATGGCCCACAAGCTAAGGTATCCCAGTTGGCTAGTAAGGTGATGCTGTGGTATCTGTGATGGTTGCTATGACCCCCAAGGTGGTTGCTATGGTTCCCAAGGCAATTGCTATAGCCCCCAAGGTGGTTGCTATGGGCCCCAAGGCGGTTGCTATGGTATCCAAGGTGGTTGCTAAGATGTGACTAGGTGGTTGCTATGGGATTTGAAGTCCTTGCCATGTCTGTATGTGAAAATGAATGGAAATGAATGGGAGGAACAAGGGAAGAAAAGGTGACAAAGAAAGGAGTGCGGGTCAGTATGGCTCTGGACTAGAGCTCTGTTACCTGCCATGATGTAGTATATCGATTTTGGTTGTTGTTTGGCAAAAGGAAGACTGGAATTTGATATGGGTGAAAATGAATGAAAGTCAATGGGATGAAAAAGGGATGGCATTAAAACGACAAATAAACAAGTGCGGGTCAAAACAACAGTGAATTTGTGCTCGGGGGCCTGCCCTGATATAGTGTGTCCGAAACGGTGCGAATCAGTCAAGCAGAAGTACAGTAGATGAGCATGCATTTTTGTTCCCCATTCATTATTAATGGGAAAAAAATTCCCAGATTAAGGAAGTTTTTAGGAAAACCACACATTCGATCAAAATTCTGTATACAAGCCCAGATCACGCAATCGGACCGAACAATCTGGAGTTGGAACGGTGTTGATATCTCGAAAACTGCGGGACAAGAAGTGGGACAAAAATCCGGCGGAAAAAGAAGAAGAAGAAGAAGAAGAAGAATATATGAAAATCGAATAACAGTATATTGTGCATTGCTTTGCAATGCGCAACATAATTAGTGTCTTTAAGACCGTCTGCCAGTTTTATTCTTTAAATAGACACCTCTACCAAATGGTTGAGATGGCATTTTTTGGTAAAATCACAACACAGGCCACAAGTTCTCTGTCTACGTCTTAACTTTGTTACCTTTTATGACATTTTAAACAATTTGATCCATTGTTTTTGTTTTGGTATGATTATGAAGCATTGCTGGTTTTCATTCAGACAAGATTTCTGTTGATCTGTAGTGGATCTTTTAGCCAAACACACTCTACCAACTGGTAAAGATGGCAGTTTGAGTTTCTACAAATAAGATATTGTGATTCAAATGTGCTCTACCAAAAAGTCCAGCAGAACATTAAAGAGCTAAATCATCACACTATCACTTAACATCTCAACCAATCACCAATCGCCACCTTAAATAACTCACCCATGTCTCCGTCATCCACAGACCGACCACTGAGGTTTTCCCTCCTTCCCTTTCCCGGTAGTCTGGGGGTAGCCTTTGCCCCTGTGCCCTTCATTCACAGGGTATGCCAGGTCCAGTACATTGTTCTTCCTGGATAGAGCAAGTGTGACTGTACATAACATTGTATACATTAGATTTTTCTAGTCCAGGTTTATGAGTTGTGTGTGTATTTGGTTGTGCTACCATTGTCATGATAAACATGATTGTAGTACGTAAATGCAGCATCAGAAGCATTCAACATCAGCCAGAACAGCCCAGGGTTCATCAACTCACCAGCAAACCTGCAAAAACAGCCCCTGACCTTCTGCCTCACGGTTGGCACTGCACATTCTAACAGGCAGCATTTTCCTGGCATCTGCCAAAGCCAGCTTCATCCATCAGGCCGCTGGATAGTGAAGTATGATTCATCACTGCACTGAACATGTTTCCACTGCTCCAGAGCCCAGCGGTGGTGTGTGCTGTACTGTACACACTCCAGATGATGCCTGGCATTGTGCGATGTGATCTTAGACTTGTGTGCATTCTTCTGCTGAAGCTGCTGGTAAAGGCGGTTTGGAACAGTGTGGTGAGCGATGCAACAGAGGACAGACATTTTTAGGCAGTGCACCCTTTAGCAGCCCTGCTCTGTGTGTCTCTGTGCTCTAAACTTTCACACTAGAGTTATTGTTGTTTTTAGATGTTTCTGTATATCTATCTACAGAGAGTCACATGATCACATACCTGTAGATGCTCCTCTAATAAGTCTGTATTGTGCAATAAGCTGGTATCTCCTCTTTCTATGGGTTTTAGTTACATTTCCACATGAAGCTCTTTCTACTCAGTGACTCTTCACAAGCTGTAATTCTGTTGGTTTGTGGAGGTTTTTGGTGCATTAAAAGACCAAATCCAGCTGCCAAAACTCTTTCTTTTCCAACGTGAGGCATCTGCTGAGAAAATCGGAGACTTAGAGAGATTATAGACAGGACTATCCCCACGGGGGCAGCCGTGGCCTAGTGGTTAAGGATCTGGTCTGGTGACCTGAAGGTTGCTGGTTCAATCCCCAGTCAGGTCATGACTGAAGTGCCCTTGCAGTCAGGTCATGACTGAAGTGCCCTTGAGCAAGGCGCCTAACCCCCAATTGTAAGTCGCTTTGGATAAAAGCGTCTGCTAAATGCTGTAAATGTTAAATGTAACCTATCTATGACTATCTACTCTGAGCTACCTAAAACAGTCAATAGTTCAGCCTGACATTCATTAGAATCAATATGCCTTGGGGTGTAACTTAGGACACTCAATGTACGAGACGTCCATCAACAATGTTTCTGAGATGCTACCTCCACCAGGCTTCACCCGCTACCCTATCATCATGTTCTTTTGGACATCAGTCACATCCTTTGTCTATGATGATGATGATGATGAGTAGCAGATGGTAGTGGACAGCGATGTATGAGCAGTGATGTAACACTCTGGAGGTTTTCCTCTTCAGTCTCCAGAAACTGAGCTCAGTCATTCACACTGAAGCATTTCAACCTGGACTGCTACTGACATCAAGGCAAGGCAAATTTATTTGTGTAGCACCCTTCATACCAAATGGCAATTCAAAGTGCTTTACATGAAGAACAAAAGAAATATAAATAAAATAAAAGCATTTTATTTTAACTTTTCTGAGATCTTGCGCCACAGAAATACTTACATATACTTATAATATAAATACTACAAATAGAATTACAATTAACACCAAAAAATATATAAAACTTATTCCTAACCCTGAAAATGTAATAAAATAAATAGAAACATTTTAAAAGTGCAAACCAAGGAAAGTATATTAAATATATACAGAAATAGAAAAAATAAAAATAAAGTGCAGAATCACAAGCTCAATCATAAGCACATGAGAAAAGAAACGTCTTTAGCCGGGATTTAAACATCTCCACACTTGGAGCATATCTGAGACTTTCAGGCAGTCTATTCCAGTTACACGCAGAATAACAGCTGAATGCTGCTTCACCATGCTTAGTCCGGACTCTGGGCTCAATTAGCTGACCTGAGTCCATGGATCTAAGAGATCTACTGGGTTTATATTCTCTAAACATATCTGCAGGTAACTGGGAGCCAGTGTAGAGATTTTAGAACTGGAGTGATGTGTTCGGTTCTCTTCGTCCTGGTTAAAACTCTAGCAGCAGCGTTCTGAATGAGCTGTAACTGTTTAATGGATTTTTAGGATGTCCAGTTAAGAGACCATTACAGTAGTCCACCCTGCTGGATATAAAAGCGTGAATGAGCTTCTCTAGATCTTGCTGGGATACCAGACTCCTAAATCTGGCTATATTTTTAAATGATAAAAGGCTGTTTTAGTGATGGTTTTGATATGACTAGTAAAAGTGAGGTCTGAGTCTAAAATGACGTCCAGATTCTGGACTTGGTCTTTGGGTTTTAGATCCAGGGAACTGAGGTGTTCACTAACAACCATTCTCTTCTCTCTGCTGCCGAAGACTACAATCTCTGTTTTGTCTTTATTTAATTATAGGAAATTTTGGCTCATCCAATTGTTGATGCTCTCCAGACACAGTGAGTCTACTGGGGTGAGATCTTCTGGCGAGAGAGACAGATATATCTGTGTGTCATCTGCATAGCTGTGGTAATCAATTTTGTTAGTCTGGAGAATTCGCCCAAAGGCAGCATATAAAGTTTAAACAGAAGAGGTCCCAGAACTGATCCTTGGGGGATTCCACATGTCATAGCCACCCTGTCTGATTCACAGCTGCCAAAACTGACAAAAGTAACTCTGGTCTTCTAAATAAGATTGGAACCAACTAAGAATTGTTCCAGAAAGTTCTACGCAGTGATCCAACCTGTCCAGCAGTATTCCGTGATCTACCGTGTCGAACACAGCACTGAGATCCAATAAAACCAGCACTGATATTTTACCTCGTCAGTCTTTAAAGCAAAAACAAAAAGACTTTTTACCACTAAAGGTACTAAAATGTAGACATGAATTGAGGCACTTAATGTTAAATACCAAAAAATGCATCAAATATAAAAAATGTAAGATCAGTCAGCTTTGAGGCATGAAAATATGTCTCAATATACTGCTCACTCTAACATTTAGCAGTGTAAGATGATGCTCAGATGGCTTTGAGATGCTGCTCCGCAGCCTTTATCTGAGGCATCTACACTCACAAAGTTCATGTGTACAGCAGAACTGCCTGAAATATCTTGTACATCTGAGCGTGTCTGAGTGGGCAGATTTGCTTTCTCTCAGTTTACTATCGTCAGGAAAGCCACTGTAGACAGACACGGCTGTGTGATGAGCACCGGGCTGGAAATAATGCTTTGAAGTAAAAGTGACACTAACATATTACATCTCTCAGGTAATATTTCTGCTCTTTCTGTTCTCTGTGCTGCTGGATTAGAGGAGGGCACGGCCGCAGGCCTGGCTGTGGGATAATAAGAGTGACCTCTGCTAAAGAAGCCGTTCTGATGATGCTCAGACTAATTGCAGCGGGGGCTGATTGGGAGCAGCAGAGGTTCGTGTCAAGGGGAAGAGGCTGACATTATGAAAGAGAGCTGCTTACGCAGTCAGAGCACAGCCCCGGTGCTCCGGTTCAGTGAAGGACACACACTTACACGCTGTGTATACAGAGGAATACTCAGTGTGATAGGTCTGGAACACCATCACAGCGTACACAGTGACTGCAAAATAGACTGGAGGGACAGACCTTTAGTACCGCTAGTGAACAAGGCCAGTGCTGAGACCAGTGATGCTGAAAATTATGTAACTATCCTCTTTAAAAAGAGGCCAAAAATCTCAACAGAGTGTATTCAGTAGAGTTTGTGGTGATACGTTACAATACAGACCAGAAATTTCCCAAAACTTACAATTAAAGTACTTAGCAGCTCCTGTAAGTACCTTAATCACACTGAAGTCTGTGATGCTTTAATTAACCTTCACAGTTGTGTAGAGTAGCCAAAATATCTGAGCTCAGGTAGTCTTGTAACTTAAAACATTTTTTTTAATTAAAATATTAATAATAATAATAAAAAATCTAAAAAAAGGGTAAAATTATATACAAAAATAAAAGGAGAAATGCAGCTTTTAATTAACTTTTAATTAACTTTAAGCTCTTTTTGTTTTTAATGACAGTTCCAGGAAACAGTATGTAAGTCCTCTGGGATTACCACCCTGTACTGTGAATGTTCTGTTCAATAAAAACATGAAAACAAATAATTATTTGTGTGGAATTAGTTTACGCAGACTGTGTTCGTCTATTGATGTGACTTAGATGAAGATCAGAACACTTTTACAGCACCCTCCATAATTATTGGCACTCCTAGTTAAAATGTGTTAAAAGCCTTAAAATAAATATTTTTTATTGCGGAAGAATACTCTCACTCTGAAAAAAAAACAAAGAAAAAATCCTGACTAATTTGAACCATTTATGTCATTTCTACTGTAGTTTATAAAGTGGATCAATGTATCTAGGAACCTTTAATTAGTAATTCATCACTCCCTGTTTCCCTGGGGTATAAATATGGCGTTACACAAAGGCCTATTTCTCTTACTCACTCTTAAACATGAGAAAGACAAGAGAAGACACTATTCAAGTAAGACAGATGTGTGTTGACCTTCATAAATCAGGCAATGGCTACAAGAAAATAGCCACTCGCCTGCAGATGCCCTTATCTACAGTCAGAGCAGTCATTAAAACGTTCAAAACATCTGGAACTGTGACAAACAAGCCTGGAAGAGGACGCACGTGTATCTTGCCACCATGCACAGTGAGAAGGATGGTAAGAGAAGTAAAAAGTTCTCCAAAGCTCACTGTAAGAGAACTGAATCACATGGTAGCATCTTGGGGTTACGAGGTCTCCCAAACAACCATCAGGCACCATCTACATGCCAACAAGCTGTTTGGGAGGCATGCATGGATAAAGCCTTTTCTGAGTTATACTCAAATATACATAAATGGGTGGAGTTTGCCAAGCAGTACTGGGATTTTAACTGGAACCGTGTGTTTTGGTCAGATGAGACCAAAATAGAGCTTTTTGGTAACAAACACTGTAAGTATAACACCAAGGATGAGTACACAGAAAAACACCTCATGTCCACAGTTAAGTATGGGGGAGGATCTGTGATGCTGTGGGCCTGTTTCTCCTCCACAGGACCTGGGAACCTTGTAAGAACACATGGGATCATGAACTCTGTGAAATATCAGGACATTTTGAATCAGAATCTGGTGGCCTCCTCTCATGGCCATCTCAGTCCCCAGACCTCAACCCAATAGAAAACCTGTGGGCTGAGCTGAAGAGGAGTGTGTAGAGGAGAAGACCCAGGACTCTGGATGATTTAGAGAGGTTGTGTAAAGAGGAATGGTGGAAGATGCCTCTTTCTGTATTCTCCCATCTTGTGAAGAGTTATAGGAGAAGATTAAGTGCTGTCTTGCTGGCAAAAGGAGGTTGTACAAAGTACTAAAACCAGGGGTGCCAATAATTGTGGCTCACATGATTTCATTCAAAAGATTTATTTCTTAATGTGTGATTTTTTCCCCCAAATAAAGACTCTTAAATTAAAGCTGAGATTTTTCTCTTTTTTTGCATCGTTGTCTTATATTATTTTTTATTAGATTAAATTTATTAGAAGCCAAAGAACACTTCTTAACCAGGGGTGCCAATAATTATGGAGGGTGCTGCATGACCAATTTAAACAGAAATCTGAGTAATCACAAAGGGTTCACACACTTTTTCCTGCAACTGTACATACACTCTTCAACCTCTTCAGTTATGTTCATCTGTTTTTAAAGGATCTACCAAAAAAATTTACAGTCTGAAAAAATATGTATGTAACGTGTTCTTTATAGCATAATAATAATAATAATAATAATAATAATAATAATAATAATAATAATAATAATAATAATAATGTAATATTTTTGGCAACCATTTTTTGTCATTTTAATATCTGTAATATTTTAGATACTGACATTAAAAGCCAATGCGCTGCAGGTTCACAAACGTGCTGCAAATACAGAAAACATATAAACAACAACATGGCACTACATTTAACAAACGTGCTGCAGATTCACAAAACAAATGCAAGTTCACAAACGCGCTGCAAAGCCGTTCAAAACACAACGGAAGTGTTTCCGGAGGACATTAATGGACGTGGGACCATATACGGCGATGTCATATGTAAACAGAACCTGGTCCAATAGAGACGCTGCCGCAGCTCTGCAAGGTTCTGTTTACATATGGCAGCTCATTAATAATCAGTATTAGATTATTGATCTTGGTTTTCAGTAAAAGGACTGTCCCTGCACACCAAGGCTCTGTTTTAATTTAAGACCTGTCCGAACTAACTTTAAAAATGATGCTTCTGATTAGCGGGAATGTTTCTCAGGATCAGTAAAGGGTTCAGCAGTGGTTGTGTAAGCATGTGTGTGTGTGTGTGTGTGTGTGTATCACTGCAATCCTCCGGCCTCAATATCCACACGGCCGTCCTAATGAGTCCTGAGTCCTGAGAGAGTAGCTGCCGCTCTGAATCTCTGTTACGGACGCTGGAATTAACGTTGGAATTTAATCCACAGCAAAAGCACAATCCACTCTAACTGGATTATCTGCAGCTAATCAGTTTGAACTTTGTCTCTGTCCTGGCCTGGACATTGGGTGTGACTGAATATGCCCCTGTGGTCCGGTTAGGAGAGTAATCCTGTAAGATTAGAGACATCCACGTGAACCTGTTCCCCCGGTGTCGTAATGAATGACGTCATTGTGAGGAAATATAAACCAGTGAGGAAGTCCAGAGCAGTCAGAGCTCTGTGTGTTTGTGTACAGTGTATCACAGCAGTGAGTACACCCCTCACATTTCTGCAGATGTGTAAGTTTATCTTTTCATGGGACAACACTGACAAAATGACACTCTGACACAATGAAAAGTCGTCTGTGTGCAGCTTATATAACTGTGTACATTTATTCTTCCCTCAAAATAACTCAACATACAGCCATTAATGTCTAAACCACCAGCAACAAAAGTGAGTACACCCCTAAATGTCCAAACTGAGCACTGCTTGTCATTTTCCCTCCAAAACGTCATGTGACTTGTTAGTGTTCCAGCATGATAATGACCCCAAACACACCACTAAGATGACCACTGCTTTATTGAAGAGGCTGAGGGTAAAGGTGATGAACTGGTCAAGCATGTCTCCAGACCTAAACCTAATAGAACATCTTTGGGGCATCCTCAATCAGAAGGTGGAGGAGCACAAAGCCTTGAATATCCACCAGCTCTGTGATGTCGTCATGGAGGAGTGGAAAAGCATTCCAGTGGCAACCTGTGAAGCTCTGGTAAACTCCATGCCCAGGAGAGTTAAGGCAGTTCTGGAAAATAATGGTGGTCACACAAAATATTGACACTTCAGGAACTTTCACTAAGGGGTGTACTCACTTTTGTTGCTGGTGGTTTAGACATTAATGGCTGTATGTTGAGTTATTTTGAGGGAAGAATAAATGTACACAGTTATATAAGCTGCACACAGACGACTTTTCATTGTGTCAAAGTGTCATTTTGTCAGTGTTGTCCTATGAAAAGATAAACTTACATATCTGCAGAAATGTGAGGGGTGTACTCACTTCTGTGATACACTGTATGCAGAGCCCCGTGCACAGAATCATGTGAACTGTATACTGCACAGATGTGCTCCTGGTATAATACTGCTCTGCCTGTGGTCATGTGATCACAGCACTGAAAGCTCAGTAATAACGCAGTCAGACTGGTTAAGCTCTGTAACCCCTTCTGCTCCATTCACACAGTCTATTCCTTCACCTGCACTCATCACTCATTCTTTCTCTCTATATATAGCTCTTTGATTTGTTCTCTCTCTGTGTCTAGCACTCACTCTCTCTAGTTCCTTCACTTATTCATTCTCTCCTTCCCTTACTTTCTGTCTCCCTCTCTCATTTTAACTCCTTCTCTTTCTTTCTCATTTGTTCTCTCTCTCTAGCCATCTCTCAGTCTAGCACTGTCATTCTCTCAGTTCTTTCCCTCTCATATTCTCTCCATCTCTCTTTCTCATTCCCCTTCATTCTTTGTCCCTCATTTGTTTTCTTGTTCATTCTCCTCTCTCTAGCTCCTATTTATTATCCCTCTCTCAGACAGCAGTAAAAACCATTAAAGAACAGTAAACACCAGTAAAGAGCCGTAAACACCAGTAAAGAGCAGTAAACACCAGTAAAGAGCAATAAACACCAGTAAACAGCAGTAAACAGCAGTAAACACTAGTAAACAGCAGTAAACACCAGTAAACACCAGTAAACAGCAGTAAACAGCAGTAAACACTAGTAAACAGCAGTAAACACCAGTAAACACCAGTAAACAGCAGTAAAGAGCAGTAAACAGCAGTAAACAGCAGTAAACACTAGTAAACAGCAGTAAACACTAGTAAACAGCAGTAAACACCAGTAAACACCAGTAAACAGCAGTAAAGAGCAGTAAACAGCAGTAAACACCAGTAAACAGCAGTAAACAGCAGTAAAGAGCAGTAAACACTAGTAAACACCAGTAAACAGCAGTAAACACCAGTAAAGAGCAGTAAACACTAGTAAACACCAGTAAACAGCAGTAAACACCAGTAAAGAGCAGTAAACACCAGTAAAGAGCAATAAACACCAGTAAAGAGCAGTAAACACCAGTAAAGAGCAATAAACACCAGTAAAGAGTAGTAAACACCAGTAAAGAACAGTAAACAGCAGTAAACAGCAGTAAACAGCAGTAAAGAGCAGTAAAGAGCAGTAAACACTAGTAAACAGCAGTAAACAGCAGTAAACAGCAGTAAAGAGCAGTAAAGAGCAGTAAACAGCAGTAAACACTAGTAAACACCAGTAAACAGCAGTAAACACCAGTAAACAGCAGTAAACACCAGTATAGAGCAGTAAACACCAGTAAAGAGCAGTAAACAGCAGTAAACACTAGTAAACAGCAGTAAACACCAGTAAACAGCAGTAAACACTAGTAAACACTAGTAAACAGCAGTAAACAGCAGTAAACACCAGTAAACAGCAGTAAACAGCAGTAAACAGCAGTAAAAAGCAGTAAAGAGCAGTAAACAGCAGTAAACAGCAGTAAACACTAGTAAACACCAGTAAACAGCAGTAAACACCAGTAAACACCAGTAAACACTAGTAAACACCAGTAAACAGCAGTAAACACCAGTAAACAGCAGTAAACAGCAGTAAACACCAGTAAACAGCAGTAAACAGCAGTAAAAAGCAGTAAAGAGCAGTAAACAGCAGTAAACACTAGTAAACAGCAGTAAACACCAGTAAACAGCAGTAAACAGCAGTAAACACCATTAAACACCAGTAAAAAGCAGTAAAGAGCAGTAAACACCAGTAAACAGCAGTAAACACCAGTAAACACCAGTAAACAGCAGTAAACACCAGTAAACACCAGTAAACAGCAGTAAACACTAGTAAACAGCAGTCATGTCATGTCACATGTCACACCGTAACCTCTCTTCACTGAGTAGACACGTCGGATGGTAGCGTTTCACTACTGCCGCACACTGTACACTGTACTGTACTGACGACAAATGATCACAAATGACGACA
>BRDA01071710.1:0-10806 GCA_036984385.1 Crenuchus spilurus | reverse complement strand
ATGTTGGCACCTCCACATCATTGCATCCAATTTTTATTCACAATTTGTTTAGTGTCCCAACTTTTTTGGAATCCGGTTTGTATATCTGTTGTATGACAATAGATATCACATTAACTGTCTTGTAATTGTGAGAGTTCTTATCATTCATTAAAAGGATCGCGACAGAACAATCAGTTTTATCCGTGTCCGGCTTCAGCCTGACCTTCAACGCAACAGAAGACGCAACACAATGACCCACACAAGAACAATGCCTTTGTCTTTGAGCCAGCTGCTGTTCAGGTCAAATAAACATTAATGTCAGATCAAAGGTATTCTCCTGAATTGTGTATTGTTAAGTGAACAGTGCTGATGTAGCCTAGACTATAAGAAGGTAAGGCAGGCCTTCCTGAAACAAGCCTGTTTATGAGCTTGTTGTCTATAAGAAATGAAAGACTTGAGTTAATTCAGTTGGTTTACATCTCAGCTTTCATTCTTTCAGGAACTCTAAGAATCCCCATTTTTAATCTGAAGTGTTGGCAAACATTGGCAGCAGTTGCCTTGGCAACAGGTAACAAGGGACCCAAAAGCATCACAGTTATTATATAAAATCGTTATGTTCCTGTTTTAAGGTCTTACTCAATAGGAATTCAGCTCTGGACCTTGAAACCAGCTTGCGGCTCTGGACAGTTAGTTTACTGTTTATTTACAGTCGTATGTAAATGCTGGTTATGCTGTGTGGCATATTTGACTGATTTTGTAAATGAAAATAACACATGAGGCTTCTTCTGCAGGTAACAAACTTCTGTGTGCAAAAGTGCAGCAAAAAGTCAGCAAATAGTGCCAAAAATGCCATATTTAACCTGCCATATTTTCACTGTCATTTACACGCAATACCCAAAATGTTGATGGTTTGTGAAGAAGAATCCTTCAAATTAGCAAAAAAATGTGTTATATGATTTATACACTCTTAAAAAAAGATGGTTCTTCATGGGTTCTTTAGTAAAGAAAAATGGTTCTATATACACTCAAAGGAAACATACTTCTTTACATGATGAAAGTGTTCTTCAGATTGATGAGAAATGTGCGTTCTATATAGCCCCCAAAAGGTTTCTGTTGTAGTTACAATGTCAAGCTAGTAATAATAGTTGAACCCTTTTTGTTGCTATATAGAACCATTTTCAAAAGGCTTCTAAACAGAACCATCAACAGCACATTCCTCATCAGCCTAAAGAACCTTTTCATCATGACAAGAACCCTCATGGTTCTTTATAGAACCATTGTCTTGCTTACAATTTACTGCTGATCAAAAAACAGTCTGTTTAGGCAGAGCACTAAAGAGACACGAGCTTCAGCAGGACAAACACTGAGTGCTCAGTTCTTTTTGTTTGGGACTTATTCAAAACAGTAAAGGATTGCAACCAAAAATGAACACTTCAATATTATTTAAAACCTTTTTTCCATTCGTTTTTTTTTTCTCATGGAACATGTAACATGAGTTATTTTAAATGAAGTCTTTAGGGGCAACTTATAATATGCAGAAATGACCAGCTTGACTAGAAAAAGAGGGTTTCAGTTTTCACAACTGCTCCACATTTTAGAAAATAAGAAATTAATGAAGCTCTGAAAGTAAGAAATAGATGCCAGACCCGCTGGTGACAACATTTATTTAGGTCTTCTCTTTAGAAGATGTGCTAACTTCTTTTCACTTAGAATAAAAAAAGTAAGTAATTTAACCAGGGGGGTTCAGATGCTTGCATTTCACTGTACATTTGTATTTAATTGCTGCCAGAACAGGAACTTGCATCTTGAAAATCTAACTTTTAATGTACATCAATGTAAAAAATTATCATTTCAAGTCATTTTGGAGCATTTCTTGGTCTAGTGGTGATGAAAGGTTTACACAAAATAAAGTCTGGCTTGTATTTTAAAGAATACCAAAAAAAGTAAAAAAAAAAAAAAAAAACAGTTTTGTTCTGACAGCAAACATTTGTGGGTCTTACCATCTTAACTTATTCAACCCTACAAAAAGTGGTTAATAAGAGCTGATTAGTATTTACAGCTCTGTCAATGAAATTAATCTGCTCTTTAAATGCATGGGCACGTCATCACTCTACAGGAAGTAGTTAATGAGCCAGAGGTTGAAAGAAAAAAGAAAACACCTTATAAATATTTAAAGAAGCTAAAGGGCAGATGGGTCTTTAAAATGAACAGCAGAGCTCCATGCAGATTTGAATGTTAAGGGGTGTTTACAGCGGGATAGAGGCATCATGCAGGTGCATATACACTTTTAATGATTCCTTGAAGCTGCCTCATCTTAAGAAGTGGTTATATATTCATATTCACATAGAAAACATGTTATTGTACTTTAGTAAAACTTACTGCTTTGCATTTACAGCAGCTTTGGCTGTTGAGGATGAGAGATTACAGTATTCAGCGTTGTTCACTTATCCTGTAGCTGTAATCAGGGCCGGGGCTCTGCGCACTGTGCGTGGGGCCTTATTTATAGATGGGGGTACCACCTAAAACTTTGCTGCGCACCCCCTATTTATGGATGGGGGCACTTGGAGTTAGTGGTCATTTAGTTGTGAAAAAATATATCAAGCAGGAAATCGAAGTTGTGAAGGGGCAAAAATACAAATTCAGAGTCCTTTGTTCTATTCACTTCCTTATCCTAACGTCAGCAAATCACATGACCACTCACTGCGGACCCATATTGTGGAAACCCATTTTTCCTTATTTTTAAAAAAAAATTAATTGCACAAAGTATCTATGAACATGCATTTAAAAAGCCCTACATTTATATAGCACCTGTCAAAAGTTTGGATACACCCTACAATCAGTGATTTCAGTTTCAGTCAACAGCTGTGTCTTGTCAAGAGTTCATGACTTGCATTTCTTGCCTCTTAATGTGTTTGAGACATCAGTTGTGTGTCTACTTTGAAGAGTCTAAAATCTAAAACATATTTTGTTTGTTTACTACATGACTCCTTATGTGTTCCTTCGTAGTCTGGATGACTTCCGTGTTAATTTACAATGTAGGGGGAAAACATATGTAATTTATACACTGTTCTAAATGTATGGATGAAAAAAATTATTACAGTTTACTGAAGCAGACACTTATTGAGGTGTTTATCAACTTTTTGTTTGTAAATTTGTAAAATAATTTATTGAACCATGCTTGATAAAACAGACAGCTTTAATCATTTACTTTAAATGTCAGCAATACAAATTATATTCATTTTTATCTTGTGCAGTGGTGGAAATGCCATTAAATTTCAGCAACCCATATACCTTGTAAATTATTGGAAAATTGGCATGTAAAATGCACTTAATTGGTCCTACATAAACAATAAAAATGTCATAAGGGGACCTGCCAGGTGAAAATGTGAAATACAGATTGAATCTGGACATGCCATTTGTATATGAGCTGTGTCTCTCAGAGTCACTCACAGTCAAAGTTTTTAGAACAGTTTTAGAAAGTTTCTGGCATGTGCATAATTCTTCATCCTACAGCAAGATAATGACCCAAAACATCAGTCCAAGCTCTGTCAGAACTACCTCAGGACACAATAACAAGATGGTCAGCTTGAAAACATGGAGTGGAGCACAGTCTCCAGACTTAAACCCCATCCAGCTGATTTGGGATGAAGTGAAAAGCAAAGCAAACCTACAAGAGCCAACATTTATGTGACGTTCTGCAGCAGATTAGTGAAGAACTGTCTGAAGAATGTTTGATGTCTGTTGTAGAAAGAATGTCACGAGTGTGTTCAGCTGTTATATCTGACAAAGGTGCTGCTTTGTGTCCAAAGTTAAAGACACATTTTGGTCTACAAATTGAGTCCCTGATGTCTTATTTAACTCCTGGCTTTCATTTCAGAGTCAATGACACATTAAAGTCAGTCATTCCCAATAAAATGGAAAAATGTGGGTGTTCTAAAACTTCTGACTGGTAGTATACATAGAAAGTAGTGGATAAATTGATGCAAAACCACTTTGTAGGTACATATGAAGTTATTTTGTGGTGCTGATCACTCAGTGTTGTGAAGGTGAATAAGAATTAGCAAGGCTCAATGGCTCACTCACATAATCCAGTCTTTTGTCAAGAAAATGTCACAGCATACACAAATGGGCAATTTCTGATGACCTTGGTCCAGTTGTTATTGTATTTCATTGTGTTCCACTGGTAAATCACTTTACTTAACAGGACAATAGACTGGATGGAAAAAATAAATGGGGTTGGCACCGGACAAAAAGACTAACATATTTGGTTATCAAATTACTTCCTGTCATTCACTTCTCCTCATCCGCCTTTCATCCAGTGTGGAGGCATAGGACTGAGGAGTTATTCACCAAGGTGGCCATGACTCCATATTGTGACTCATCTCTTTCTGAATGACACAGAAGAAATGGTCCTGTATGTTTTAGCACTGATTCAGGACTGGCTATTCTTCCTCACATAAACTGGCGTCATCACTTCATTAGCTACACACAGCTTATACCTACACTCGTTGTCTATTTAACTCTACTGACCATACAGGTACACTTCGTAGTTCTACAATTACAGACTGTAGTCCATCTGTTACATTGATAGCTTCTTTTCATGCTGCTCTTCAGTGATCAGGTTTTATTTGGGAGATGGATCATTCTCAGTGCAGTGACACTGATGTGGTGGTGGTGTGGTAGTATGTGTTGCATTGGTACAAGTGAATGAGACACATCATAGCAGCTACAGCTACAACGCAGCACAGTTTTAACACACCAATACCACATCTGTGTCACTTCAATGCTGAGAATGATCCAACACCAGGGCCGTGCATAGACCTTTGGAGGGGCAGGTGCTCAAAGTTAAAAGGGGGCACATGGAGCACGAATTTTAAACACCATACAGAAACATACCTTACAATATAACCAGTTGATTTGTAACAACCCAAATTCATAAAGAATGTAACATGGAATCAACAGTTTGTGTCGTCTGTAATTCAGTCTATGCCTCTCTCACTCCAAACTCTGTCTCCTGGCTAGCTACTTCCTCTACGTCAACATTCTCTGTGGGCTCCTCAATAATCTCTGACATCTTTCCTCCAGCCTCTTTTTCTCCTTTCATCTTCTTATCTGACCTATCATCTCTCACTCCCTGTCCATCTGGAAACAAGGCACAATTTGCTCTTGGATTAATTGATTTAACATCACTTATACCTGATCAATAGTAAACCCACCATAATGTAACAGAACGACAACATTGAAATTGTGCTCGTTATTTTTGTTTTCTGTAACTGAATACCTCTACAGTGTAAATAGCTGGAACATACAAATTGTATACAAATGTTATAAATAAGTTCTGATTTGTTTAAATGAGAGGCTGAGAAAATCACAATTCAAATTCTTCTAATTAATTATCATTGTTGTATTTATACTAATATTGTCTAAAATTAGGTGAATAAGCATGTACATTGCATAGTTTTAGTGAAATAACCTGCTTCACTGCCTCTAGAAACATACATGTAGGAAAAACACTGCAACTCAGTAAAATTATACAAATAATTATAATATACAATATACATATCAATTATACATCTCTCTGATGCACTTTGCCCATGACAAAAGAGACATATAGAAACAAAAAGAAGCCATACATACAGGCATACAGACATACTTTTCCCCCTCAGCATGCTCTGTGCTTCATTAACAGCTATAATTTATGAGAGTGTGTGCAGAGTCAGTCAGCTCACTTCACTAACTTCGTCAGTCATCTTGCAAGAATACACCATGGCGTGCACAAATACCACTGCAAAACCTACTCACCAGACTGTCAGTTGTGCTCTCTCTGTATCTAGCAGCGCCTAGCTGCAGGGCACGTCGTGTGGGCACGTGACGTTAGGGCAGTGAGGGCACGTCCATGTGGATCATGTGAACGACAGAGGGTAGATCTAAATTATTATTATTTTTTTATTATTATTATTTTGGGCCACACAGACAGACATTCACACATACAAAAAACATTTTGACAAAAGGGCACTTTGGGCAGAAAGGGCCAAAGGGGCAGGTGCTCCAGAACCCTCTGCCCCTCCCTCTGCAACACCCAAATAATGCTTGTTCTGTGTGGTCTTGTGAGGGTCATGATCACTGAAGAACAGGGTGAAAGGGGGATAAAGAGAAACAGATGGACTACAGTCTGTAATTGTAGAACTACAAAGTGCACCTGTATGGTCAGTGGAGCTAAAATGAACAATGAGTGTAGATACAAGGTATGTTTACCTAATGAAGTGGCCAGTATGTATATACTCTATGTCAAAGCAATAGCAAAGGAAAAAGAAGTTGAGTTAAATAAAAAAGTTTTATTTAAATCCACAGATCTAGTCACAGATGTGACAGGAGAACATCAACTGTAATTCTGCCCGTTAGCAATTAGCCTTCTGCTGCAAAAGCATTAGCAAATATCAGGCACTGATGTTACATAACAGTCTCGCTTTTTTCCCTGCAACTGTCTAGACATGCCTTGTCAAAAATAAATAAAGAAATAAAATTAAATAAAACATTTTATTTGGAAAAGATAAAGGTAGAACTCACCTACACACATTTTACACCCACGCCACACACACACACACACACACACACACACACACACACACACACACACACACACAACACAGAGAGAGAACAAAAAGAGAAAGATGCTTGAGATGACTGAAACATCTTCTGTTACTGGTGGATTCAATGTGTTTTGTTAGTGCTGGAATAAAAGCCTTTCACTGACTTACATAAGACAATTCTTTTAGGCTTTAAAAGGTCTGTGTTACATCAAAGTCTTTGGCTGTGGTTATAAAATCTGTAAGTGGTTTCATCCTGGCCATTGAGAGGTTGTGAGATCCAGAGGCAGTGGCTGAGATTACATCAGTGTGTGGGCAGGCACAGTTACTGTGTGCCACTGACTCACTGTTCAGGCAACAGTGATAAAAAACTGACTGACCTAAAACAGTCCAAACTTAAAAACATTTTAGAAACCAGGTACAAATTGTAAATATATCCATTTTCATTTTGCCTCAGATGGTGTTAAGCTTTAAGCATCTGTAGTTGCTTTAGTTGCTTATTTAGTTATGAACTGTGGCTGCAATTGCCAAATGGATGTTGTGGAAAAGTCCAGTCAGAATTGGCTAGCGATGGACTTTTGACAGTTTTGACTTTTTGACAAAGAAAGTGAAAGTAAAACTGCACTACCCCTCCCCCTAATGTTAGCAGACACCCCTGCCCAGTCACCATTGTTCCCCTCAAAATAAAAGCCCAGGGCTGAGTTTTGTTGCCAGTACAGCCTTGAATACATCCACAAAATACTTCACTTGCTCAGGCAGCATGTAAAATTACAAAAATTACTACAAAATGAACAAAAATTCATTCTACCGCAATGTTATTATAATGATTTTAAAAAGATCACAGTAATGTCTTAAACAGGGTGCAAATTACAGGGGGGTATTGGGGGGGTCAGACCCCTCCAATTAAGACTTCAACCCCCCCTAAAGGGGTAAAAACAATAGTTTTGGGTGCTCAAAACATTTAAATATACTTCTTACATTTAATATTAAATACTACAAAAACAATGCAGTATATATGCCTGGAAGTATATTGTGATACGACTTCAAGCACCCCTAAAGTGTATCATACCATTCCATGATAATAACCATCATCTCATTTGCCTGCCTGGCTCATTATTAATCAAGTGGGTTGTGTCTTTGTTAAGGTGCACAAGCTGCTCAAGCTACAGCATTAAGTGTAAGTAGCTTGCTATCTACTTAGCTTTCTTAATATACACTTTAAACACCCTTTTCTTTACAGAAATAACTTACATGAATTTGCTATCCCACCTTAAATGCTGCTAATTTACCATTCTGCCTGAAATGCTGCTGTGGGCACAGGCTACAGGCTGTAGATACTATTTTTGGCGCTTTTAAGGTGGAACAGAACATTCAAATGGGAATTCATGGTCTGTTTTATATGGACTGTTTGTGATTTCTGCACAACCTCAGCAGAAATGTGTAAAACTCTTAAAACACTTTATCATCTACTACAGTCTATAAAGTGAACTGTGTTTTAACGTAGAGAAATTTTGTTTTAATGCAGGGAAACTGTTACGGTGGAACGGAAATATGTTTTAAGGTGGAAAGGAAATGTGAACGAGAAACTAAAAGCTTCATATGCTGCAGTAGACCTAGTGAGGAATTAGTTACTCAGATGAGTAGTTTTGCAGTAAACTCGTGTATATATACCTGTGTGTGGCAAAAAAGCTGATGAAAGATAGCAGCCAATAGCATTGTGTGTTTTTGCAGTATTAACTGTGGATTTTGCTGTATAATATTTATGACTATAAAGGTTATTGTGTGGTATGTGCTACATTAGCTGATGTAATGGATTTATCATTTACATGCTGTAGACATTACAGTAAGGAAGCAAGTCACTGTAAGGATTGTAAGACTTCAGTTTAGTGAAGCACGTGCTTGCGCTGTACTGGTTTCCTGGAGTCTTTATCTGTAAAAGTCTAAGCTATTTAGGTGACTATTGAGTTACAGTACATCTACATTTAAGGCATTTAGCAGATGCTCTTATCCAGAGTGACTTACAAAAGTCTTTTGCTGTTTATTCAGGAGGGATGCCTAGATAGTATAGGATAGAATCCAGAAGATACCTTAAGCTAATTGCTGCCAAATGCAAACATCAGTATGGATGCCTAGATACACAATACTTAGTCTGAAAGTCAAATAAAAAAAGACAAGAGACCAATAAGAAACCTTTAAT
The DNA here is from genome assembly GCA_036984385.1 of Crenuchus spilurus. Classification (NCBI taxonomy): domain Eukaryota; kingdom Metazoa; phylum Chordata; class Actinopteri; order Characiformes; family Crenuchidae; genus Crenuchus; species Crenuchus spilurus. The sequence continues at coordinate 2,043 of BRDA01071710.1, read as the reverse complement.
AAGTACAGGAAGAGCAGGTCTTCAGTCATCGTTTGAGAACTCAGATAACGTTCTTTGCACCATTTAGGTTCCAGAACAAGAACAGAAAAAGTGAGTGAACAAGAACAAGAAAAGAAAAAGGAAGTCTGGATACTTGTCTTCCATGCATCTTGAAGGATGGTGGGTCAAGCTGAGCTGTCGCTTGCAGCTTGAAGGTACTTGGTATGAATTGGGTTTGGAACATTGCCATCAAGTATGGAGGAGCAGGTCCATTCTTGGCTTTGTAGGCCAACATTATGGGTTAGAATTTGGCGGCACGGTGGCTTAGTGGTTAGCACGTTCGCCTCTCAGCACTGAGGTCTTGGGTTTGAGTCTGCATCTCAGTGGAGTTTCCATGTTCTCCCCGTGTCTGCGTGGGTTTCCTCCAGGGACTCCGGTTTCCTCCCACAGTCCAAAAACATGGAGATCAGGTGGATTGGATACTCTAAAAATTACCCTGGTGTGTATGTATGAATGAATGTATGTATGTATGTGTGTATGCCCAGATATAGTTGGCACTCTGTCCTGGGTGATCCCTCTAGTGCTCGATGCAGTCCTCCAGGTGGACGGTCGATTCCGGTTGAGAGTACGCTGTGCGCGACTGGCTGCCACTTCTCACCAGAGTGTGTGTATATGGAGTGTGTTGATTGTAAAGCGTCCTTGGGTGTCTAGAAAGGCGCTATATAAGTATAATGTGTATGTAGAATCTAATACAGTCAGCCAGTGTAGAAAGTGCAGCAGAGGAAGTTATGTGGCTGATCTTCAGGACATTGAAAATGAGCCACACTGCCGCAAGATCTTGTGTTTGTTAGCAATGTTAACCTCACAGCTCCAAATCCAAATCAAAGACGCAGAACTGGGACACCATACATGTCTTGGCTGGTTAACTACATGCAGATTTTTCGCCTCACAGATAAGCTGATTTAAAACATAATATGACTTACTGTGACGTATGAAATGTAATAAAACCTCAGTGCTACAGGCAGCCACTTCAGACAGCATGAGCTTTTGTTCATTTTTATAGCTCAAAGTAAGTCATACTGTCTTCTAAACCAGATCAACGAGTCGGTGAGACTGTGATATGATTAGAGAGAGCTGAGAGAAGTGGGTTGATTAGGTGACTATTGAGTTCTAGTGTTAGCTACATTAGCTTTGCTGCTATAATTCAAAACAAAAGAAGCGACTAAAGCAACTAAAGAAGGACTCTGAGTAAGTCTTGGTTGCATAAAATAGTTGCGTTCAGTGATAGCATTGATAGCTGTCTCAGGACTCATTGCAGTACGTCGCTCTGTAATCGCACTTCCTCTTTCACTAATATCCTTCACTTGGATGCAGATAAATACCAATGCTGAATTTGTAGCCAAATCTTATTCTCCGTAAGCCAGCATCAGTCTATTGGGCCACTCTATGCCCACGCAATCCACTGATGATATCCAGCATGTAGCGTTTTCCCAGTTCATTCTCTCTCTCTCGCTCTGTCAGCCTGTTCAGATAGCTGATTAGGAGGAGAGTGGTGATGTTGCCATGGTAACTGTGAGTCATTCTGCGGCAGTCGGTATAGTCACACTTCCACTAAAGAATTCTCTCTCTCTCTCTCTCTCTCTCTCACACACACACACACATACACACACACACACACACACACAATGTCTCTATCTCACTCTCATTCTCTCCCTCGCTACATCTATATCTCTCACTATGTCTTTATCTCATTCTCTCCCTCACTCTGTCTCTAACTCACTCACTCATTCATTCTCATGCTATGTCACTCTCTAATAAATCTCTCACACACTGTCTCTATTTAACTCATTCTCTGTCACATACTGTCTCTATCTCACTAATTCTATCTCACTATGTCTGTCTCTCTCATTCTCTCTCACTATGTCTCTATCTCGCTCACTCATTATCTCTCACTATGTCTCTATCTTATTCATTCTCTCTCACTGTCTCTATCTCACTCACTCATTCTCTCTCACTATGTCTCTATCTCTCTCACTCATTCTCTCTCACTGTCTCTATCTCACT
>BRDA01071705.1:4657-22567 GCA_036984385.1 Crenuchus spilurus | reverse complement strand
CTGATTCCCATTGGTGGGCTCCAAAAACTGAGACTATTCAATAGTGAAACGTGGACAGAGATTGGAAGCCAAACAGCGCCCACTAGTGTCAAAATTCGATCAGAAAAGCCGATAGAGATTAGTTAAAAAAATGCCGTGATCGGACCGATCCCGATTTTGAGATCGGATTGGGACATCCCTACTTAAAATGGTTACTCAGTTTGTTAATATTGATAAAAGGTTTAAAATAGATTTTAAAATGGGTAAAATATGTAAAGTAGGTTTACTGAATTTCCCTAAAGGAATCTCCCAAAGGGATTAGTAAAGTTTTTTTTGTCTAATCTAAACATCAGATAAATAAAAGCAGTCTTAATCTGTTGAAAATGGTGTATACACACACACACACACACACACACACACACACACACACACACACACACACACACACACACACACACCATATCAGTATTATCAGTACCACAGGTACATACAATCAAGAAGAAAGAGAAATACAACAAAAGAGCCAAAATCTTAAAATAATTTGTGGTTTGGTCTAGTCATGTGAATGTGGTTTATTTGATTTCTCATATGACTGTTTTTTTCTCAGTATTGATAGGTATACAGGACACATAAATGCTACTTTTAGTAAAAACTAGGGGCTGATTTAAGCTTTGAGAGAAAAGAAGATATATTGAGATATATTAGACTAGAATGAAGACAAATTCACTTTGACAACATCTAATTTTTTTTGCATTGTAGGGTTCTCTAAATAGTTTTTCATTATGTACTGTTCATAAGGTTACTAAAGTAACCTTGCCGTCTTGATGTGCCAGATCACATCAGAAAGCTATTTCACATATATTAATTTTAGGTTTAAAACTACTATTTTTACTATATATTAAACTCAAGAAACCCAACATAAATTTAGAGATAATTTAAATTTTCATCTTAAAGTTCACTTTGTAACTATTAGAGATTAAATTTGAACTGTTATACTTTAATGATGAACATAACTGGAAAAGCTTTTGTAATGTGTTGTATTAAATTTTTGTCTTGAATGGGGTGCTCAAAGAAGCCACAATAAGTCTTCCAATATAAAAAGCTTACTGAAGGAACCATTGCCAATTAAGAAGCTCCTCCAGGACATTTTACTACAGCTCAGTTTCCAAAATAATGGATGAAATATTCTAAATATAAGTTTATATTAATCTATAGTAGATAAACTGTAGAGTAATTTTATGTGAATAGTCTTGGTAACTCACAAAAATAATAGCAGTATACAGAAAGGTTAACTTTATGGCTTTGCCACCTGCTTCTCATTTTTTGTGCCAACAACTTGTAGCCTTTACATGTGTTAACCATTCAAAAAATTCATTAAAACATGCTGTTCAGGCCATGTTCATAGAGTACATTGATGAGTATGTTAAGTCAAGTATTTAAAATGATCAAGAGCTTGAAATTTTGCCAGTGAAGCCATATAATCCAAGTTCAGCCATGTAAGCTGTGCTTATGTGACTGAAACATGTCCATTTGCTCGTTTCCTGTGCTCCAGCAAGATGAATCTACCACATTTGTGCCACCTTGTGGCTTAGACTGTAGGTCTTTTATATATTACATATAAATTGTTACTTAGAAACATTTTGGAAGTCGACTTTGAGCTCTTTCCCCTACAGGTCTCTCAATAGTTCCTTTCATTTCCGCAATGAAATTCTGGATCTGCTCTAATGTAAAAAGTGCTCCCTTCCGTCTGTTGCTTCTAATTAAGTTAAATGTATAAGGCCTCTCAGAAGTCATTCAGCCCTACAGAGCAGCTCAGCAGAGCTTTCAGTAAATCTGTGGAAGCGAGAATGTAGAAGTACCACACTGGGAGTGGTGGTTCTAAGCAGAATATACTGGTGCTGGTCATAAAATTAGAATATCATGAAAAAAATGATTTATTTTAGTAATTCCATTCAGAAAGTGAAACTTGTACATTATATTCATTCATTACACACAGACTGATATGTTTCAAATGCTTATTGATTTTAATGTTGATGATTATAACTACAACTAATGAAAATTCCAAATTCAGTATTTTCGAAAATTAGAATTTTACTTAAGACAAAAAAAAAAAGATGTTTAGAAATGTTGGCCAACTGAAAAGTATGAACATGAAACGTATGAGCATGTACAGCACACAATATTTAGTTGGGGCTCCTTTGGCCTGGATTACTGTAGCAATGTGGTGTGGCATGGAGTCAATCAGTCTGTGGAGCTGCTCAGGTGTTATGAGAGCCCAGGTTGCTCTGATAGTCTTCAGCTCTTCTGTCTGTGTGTAATGAATGAATATAATATACAAGTTTCACTTTTTGTAATGAAAAAAATTAATAAAATAAATAAACTTTTTCATGATATTCTAATTTTATGACCAGCACCTGTATCTCCTCAATTTAAAGCAGCAGCTTACATAGATATCTTATTTACAGTTTTTCAGCTTATCTCAAAATTAACCTAAATAGTGCAAGTGTTTAGTGCACTCAACCGACTCAAACCTCTTCCAAATCTTACTAAAGGTTTCACAGTCGAGTGGATGTGGTGGACACAGTATGACTTACTGTGAACTTTCATCTCCTACATAGTGCATCTATTCCTTCTATTCAGACATTTGTTACTTTCTTCTTTTCTAATATCCACACAAATGGGAGGAGTCATATGGAATCTGAAACTCTCTTCTTTCTACTCAAGTTGTTTAGTTCAGACTATTTTGAGCTGTTAATTAAAGATTCTGCTTTAAATAAACCATGTGTGATATATTCAGTTACAATAAGTGATTAATAAGTGTTAGATTTTTGGTTTCAATCCTTTACTGATGTTCAAGTCCCCAATAAATAGATCTGAGCAGTTTCTGTCCTACTGAAGCACCCTCCCTTGTAGCACAAATCTGAGATGAACCTACATAATGTTCCTTCAGTGCTATGCAGCCTGAAAAACACCAGGGTAGGGTTATAGTAGGGGTGGGGTTATGGTAAGGATAAGGTTAGGATAAATGTAGGGTTAGGGTTAGAGTAAGATTAAGGTATTAGGGTTTGGTTTATGGTTAAGGTAAGCTTAGGGTTGGGGCATGGCTTAGCCCAAATGTCTGGAATCATGCATGCCTCTGAAGATTTATTTACTGCAGTGAAATGAACTCTTTTTCAAGCCATCTGAGACAACATAATTCCTAAACAAATGACTGCAATCTATGTACAGTGTTATTTATTGTTTCTTAGTTTTACATCTACTTTGTTACAACATCTAAAGAGACACAAACAGCTGGAGTGGCTAATTTGGAGATTTGTGAAGATTCCCAATCGGCCGGCTCATGTCAATCTGGAGTTTGGGCTGGTTGGGTGTAAAAAAAAAAGTTGATATTCATCTGTCACTTTTCTAATCTTCTTCTTGCATTCACTCTCCATTCAACTGATAGTGCAGCCCCTACATCACCGTAGATTAGATGTGTTCTACCATCTGAGGGAATTCTCCCCACATAAATGTTTAAATTTGTTGAGCCCATGAGAAGTCTTTTCTGAAGTGGTGAAATTAAATATAGAAACAGAACAACGGAAAGCGTCAAGTTGGTGGTAATGGAGGCCAGGAAAAAAGAAGATGCTGCCAAATGTGCGAAGAGAGATATGTAGTAGCTGTAGTAGCATGTTCTCACAGTCTAATCCCAGCAAACAATGAACGTCCCCAGGACATTCGCTGATGTCCTTGTTTGGGTATTTTTGTGACGTTCGCTATAGGACATTTGTAGGACTAAACTGCCATCTGCAACAGATCCTATTCGCATCCTAATGGAACGTTCCCAAATACCCTTCTTTATTCAATAACTTACTCAATATAAGATCTCTAAGTTCAAAAGCACTTATTGTGAATGAAATTATAAGTGATCAGAAATTCAATATTTTATCGAAAACATGGATTAGGCCTGATGAACATTTAGCACTAATTAAACCCACCCCTAAAGGTTATAATTACGTTCACAGTCCGAGATTGTCAGGAACTGGAGGTGTCAACAGCTTTGCTCATATTTGCATAAAAACACATTTATGAAAAGTCCCAATCTGGATTTAGACCCCATCATAGCACTGAGACAGCTCTTATTAAGATAACAAATGATCTTCTTCTTGCCTCTGATCAAGGCTGCTTATCCTTGTTAGTTTTACTTGATCTAAGTGCAGCTTTTGATACATTCAGCAGATAATGAGCATGTTTAATTGTAATGTTAGAGCAGGACAATCACCAAACTGAGCAGGAATTCAGCCATCCAGCACTGGAGTTGGACATGTCTGTGATCAAACACTTAAATGACCCTCATATGTTATAATTAGCAAATAAATAATAAATGCACTAAAACATGCAAATATGTGTTCTCTTGGTAAAGCAACAAAACATTGATCTTGACCAAGGGGTTGTAAGAAAAAGCAGGGCTATTTGAGTTATGCTCAGACCAGAGCTTAAGATTTCTCCTGTTTTGTGATAAATCATTCATGTGTACCAAAGTTTTGCATACATGTTTTTTGTAATCAGCTTAGTGTTACCACTTTGATGAGATTATAATACATTTACAATGGAATAAACATATTAAAAAACCCACAAGAATATATGTTCTACATATTTTCCTTTAAAATCAATGTTTAATTATCAAGCAAGTTCACTGATGCATAGTAATCATTCTTAAATTTTATATCTAAGGCCCAGTAAACATTTTGAATGATATCATTGCTTTATGTCAGACATCGGGATGGAGCTTTTTGGGGACCTGGCAAAACTGCTGCTGCTTAACGCAGATCTGCTCCACACTGTTTATGTAAGTCCACCCTTTAGTAAGTAATCCTGCAAATTGCAAAAAACACAAATCTCTTTTTAACAAACAATTAAACATAAATTTAATAAAACAATAAAGTGCAAAAGTTCTAATCCTTCACCAAAAAACGACTCAGTGCAATTCATAAAACTTTATCTAGAAATGACGTGCTTATACGCATGCGCGGTACAAATCAGGCAGGGTGAACGGATCAGGTAGTGACACCCTCTCATTCTGAACTAAACTACCATCCATCCATCCACTATCACACCCGCTTAATCATTATCAGGGTCATAAACTATCATATATACTCAAATAATCTGTGCACTTTAAAAATGGCTAAAAGGTGCGCATATTAGTTGAAAATTAAGTCGGCAACACTGTTCTTCCACTCCCCCACCCAAGTTTATGTTACCGATCATATACCTAAAGAAAAGATTTCTATTATAGAAGCCGAAACAACTGCAAATGGTGCAGCTGGAAGGACATTCAATGGCAGTGAAAGCTGTGTGTGAGAGAGACTAATAACAAATAAATAATATATTTGTTTTATGAATCAAATTAGATTTGCTGTTAATTTTGTTATGAATAATTCAGTCAGTTTTTTTAATCAGTCAGTATTTAGTATTGGGCTTGCCATACTGGGCGGTAGCTGTCTTTATATAATATGCCTGCATTTCCAGTCTGATAATTATATATTAATCAACAAACGTTTAAGAGACCTATGTGTTTAGTTTCAAGAAATCACAAAATTGAAGGTTAACAAAAACGCTTCTTTGTTTATTGTTTCAGGCTTCACCCCAAGGATTATGTACAGAGGAGACATGAGACTGTAAGCGCACAGACCAAAGAAGTTCAGGTTTCTTATTTGTTTTAAACAAAAGCATTCATGTTTACAGCATCCATTTTTATTAATTGTTTTTGAATAAAATGTTTTTACAGTTAATTTTATGTCTCATTTTTTTTTACAGTTTAGTAATTAATAGCATTTATAGTCCCATCATAGTCCACTGGTTGTTATCTGGTGATCCTACAAACGTCCTACAAAGGAACTTTGAAAGAGACTTTTAAAGGACCTCCCATAGACGTCTCTTCATAGTCCATTGGATGTTATGTGGTAGTCATACAAACGTCCTAATAATGCTTAAAAAGATGTTTAAAGTTTCCTGTGACGTCCCCTCAGAGTCCTCTGAATGTTTCCTGGTGGTCGTACAAACGTCCTATAATAACATCCCTAGTAATATTTTGGAAACCCTACAAAATGACCCTACAAAATGACCCTCCAAAGGACGTTCCTGTGTTAGTCCAGGGGACATCCTCGGGACCTGTTTTTGTTAGCTGGGATGTGTTCACTAGTGTGTGTGTTTCACTGAGGTCAAATTCTGTTGTCTGCAATCACATTGGCAAAACTAATGAAAAAAAATAAAAATCAAGATAGGGTAAAGTAAGGGTTAAACTCAGTTATAGATGGTTTGGTGAGCCTCTAGGAAATTAATGGAAGTACATGTAATGCCACTACAGTTAACAATGTGTGTGTGTTAGTGAAGGTGTCAATCAGCTGTCTCAGTTTTCTGTAAAGCAAAATATTAGTTATATAAATGATGACTGCTGTTTTGTCCTCCTTTTTTAAATCTGACTGTCTCTTTGGTTCATTGTGTTGAGAAATGAAATGTAAATGATCTGCTGGGCTGAAACTGGCAACTCTGTATGTATGAAAAAAAAAGTCTTAAACCCTTAAACATTACTATGAAATTCAGGCTGAGGTTGGAGGTGGTCCTCTGGTTTTACTTTACTGATTCCAGAAGGTAAATAAACACGTGGAAAGTGCTCATTTCAGGTTGTGTCCCAGGCCGGTCTGTCGACCCCCTCTACTGTACATCTGACATTTTATCTGTTCACACACGCTCTCTGCACTCTGACGTTTCCTATGTTTAACTGGCAAATTGTGGCCGGTAATTACAACTGGCTGGTAAATAAACAGAGGATCTGATTTTTGCTGTGCCGTATGCCCTCTCGTCTACTTCGATTCTGATGGGCCAAAGTGGTCCTGAAAGCCTGTGTATAGGCTCATCTTACAATCTGTTTGAACTTGCTAATCCTGCTTGTGTACACGCAAATGAGGAAGGATTAGCAGGCGGCTCGAGCTGGAGAAAAACATCAGATATGTTACTTTAACTCAGGGAACACCTTATTGGGTTTAATAAGCGGAAGGACGTAAAAACTCTCCAAATCTGCTCATCTGTCAGCAGAAATAATGCCAGGCCCCTGCATTCACGGTCAGGAGAGAATGGAGTAATCTGTGGTTTCTGATGCTTGATTTAGTTTTCCATGGAGCTAATTAACAGTAGATTAAACCTCGTGCCACTACAGTTTATTGCTCAAACTGACAAAAGCATTTGGTTCAAATTTTTGCCCGTCAGCCACCTTTCTCCAGCAAAACCAAGAACGATCCACCAGCAGTGCTACAGCCTAAATGCTTCTGAGCTCAATTTCCACTCCAAGAACACAACAAGAGTCGACTCTCTTTGGGATGGGAAGGTTCTTTATTCACCAAGATTAAGTCCACTCATTCCCTGTAGAGAAACTAGACATTATCACTGAAATGCTGTCTTGACCTCCACATCTGCTGTCACACTTGAGGACAAATAATTGTGCAAAAATATACATCCTGGACTGTTTAAACCTCTTAAATAGCCTGGAGCAAATCCACCACCTATTCCTTCCATTCAGAGTTTATTAATTTTCTTATTTTCCAAGATCCACACAAAATAGAATCAAACTTTTTTCTTTCTAATCAAGTTGCTGATTACTGACTCTCTGACTATTTGAGCTGCTAATTAAAAATCTGTTTCAAATAAACAATGTGTCTTATCTTCAGTTAGAATAAGTGTTGATTTTTGGTTTTAATCTTTTACTGATGTTTGAGTCCCAAACAAATATATCTGAGCAGTTAGTTTCTGTCTTGCTGAAGGTGCCCTCTTGTGACAAAAATCTGAGTTATAAGATAATGTCCTTTTAGTGCTGTGCAGCCTGAAAGAAAACTCCAAAAATTTTAGGGAACATTCCAAGCATGTGTTAGTTTTTCTCATCATTTGAAGGATTATTTTACTCACAAAAAACACATAGATGGTAAATAAAAATACTGACATTCGGGCTCAGATTCAGCTGGAGTATCCTAAAACATACAGAGAACTCTTAAAAGGTTAATCTAAGATATGTTTATATAAGCAGAACAGTTTAACTGTTAGTATAAAGTCTTAGTCTAAATGTAGCCTGATTAAAATATGCAGTCCAATTTAATATTAGCTAGAATATTTGAGATTTTAGTCATATGATGACCTTTTTGTGCTTTCGATGTGTTTCCAGATTTTTCTACCAAAGAAAAGTCCTGTATTGACATGTATTGATAATGTAAACAGGTCCTATAAGGAGAAAAGTTTAGAGACTTTGTTGAAGCACATCCCTCACATTCAAACTTTTATCAACAATATATATATATAATTAGAAGGAGAAAAATGGACTATAAATGGACCAGCCTTTTAAACAGCTTAAGTTAGTCAGGTTAATGCATGTAAATATTGAGATCTATTCCAAATTAATATCTCAGCAAGTCAAATAATTTTAGATTTAGTCTAAATGCAAATATTTATATCAATACATATTTGTCATTTGAGAATGTTAAATACTTATTACATGATTATTTTACTTATTAATTGGAAATTGTACTATTATTAAAAGGAGACGTTCACCTCATTTCACACATTAGCAATATTTACCCATTTACTTTATTTTATTTGATCTTTCAGAAGAATAGTCCCCACAGCATCCTCTGCTGGGCACTCTGCAACTCCCTGCAATAACTGATGATGGTCATAATGTAATGGGGAATTTTACATTGCATTAAAGTCCATTGTTTATATGATTAGAATCAGCCCCACTGTTGTTAATGATCAGATACTGTGTCAAACCTGTAAATTCAATACTGGTGCATTATGTTTTTTTTTTAATCTATTAAAGAAACTGATATTGACAAATTAGTTAATGTATATAGATGGGAAAACTGTGCTTAAATGTTAAATAATTCCATTTTAAATCAAATCAAATGGCTGTAATGAAAGATACAGAAAGATCATCTTGACATAAGCAAACTGAGATTACTAATTATTTTTATTATCCTACATTAAACTTTCCAAATTATGAGATATTTATGCTAATGAATATTAGACATTTGCATCAGATTTACAATGATTTTTCTTGCTAAATGTACTGCAGTGTTGAGATTAATCAAGGCTTTTTGACAAGATCTTGTATTTCAAGAGAAACCTCTTCAGAAAGACAAACTCCATCAAAAGTTCAAAAGAACATCTAGTGTCCAGCATGAAGATGGCCTATCTAGAAAAAAGTGAGAATTAAGAAGAGAAAGTTATGATTGAAGCTGGTGGTGAACCTCACCATTGACTCAGACATGTGTTCAGAGTTGGACATTTCAAAGGAGGAGCATAGAAATAGATCTATGAGAAGATATGAAGAACTGTCTAAGGAAAAGACAAGGGAAGCAGAGAAAGAAAAATGAGGGTACTGTACTAGTATCCATTTCAAAAGGCGTAATATTCCACACGTTCTCCTGTCTGAAGATGTCCATTCATAAGCACTCTGCTAGCTGCTTCTCAGACATCACTCTGATTCATTTGCACTTTTCGACCTAAGTCTGTGTGCACATCTGTGATTGTGTGTGTCTCTATAATTGCTTTGGAAATTTGATAATTTCATCCTTAAGGAGGGCTGCTGCACAGGCAGGAAATGCTCGAGTTTCTGGACACTGGAAAAAACGTGTCTAGATTAAACTTCACCCCCACCCCAAACCCTCCAACCAGCCCAACTCATTTCAGCTCATTCACCAGCTCCTCTGCCACACACACAGGTCTGCTCTCTCATTTCTTATGCATCTGCATAGTTCAGTAATCTTGTTTTGATTTGTATGCATAAAGACAGACACAAACTGACCCAACCTTGTACACTCCTGCTCAAATGAAAGTTAAAAAACTAAAGAAAATATTTTCAGCACATTTTAGTGAATAGTTCCTATTTGTTTGTTGAATTTAACTAATTTATTGTTATAACTTTTACACAGACCATATTTCACATCTCACAACCCAATAAAGATTAAATTCAGTAAATAAAGATAAAGGGTACATTAAAATGCAGAGAAACTTGTTTTCTCTAGAAGATGCTTCACTTATTTACACTTAATACATACATGGAGTTTATAAGGGGACACTAACTTTTACACACAACCATGTGTTCTGGGCAAATTTGAAATAAAGAATAATAAGAACTGGATCAGTGTTGTCAGTGAGGTTAAGAAGCAGGAGAAAAAAACATCACATTTAGGTCAATATATACATATATACACATTTGACATAATAAAAAAAAAGTTACAAATATAAAAGTGTGTTTTTGTAGAGCAAAAATCAGCAGTAATTTAAAAAAAATAGTTGACATTCCTTGTCAGCAAGCATTTAAAATACACTATAAAATTGAACTTTATAATAAAATAATATATATTTTTTAATGGATTAAAATTTTTTTTTAATGTTTTTTTTCATTAACTGTCTCTTGAAATGCTCTTTTTAATACAGTTTTTTTTAGGTTTCTAAAGAAAAAAAAACCTGAAATCTGTAATTTGTTATTAGACGAACCTAACAGGCATCAGGAAAAAACAAAGTATTTTCAATATTTTCAAACTTAATTGTATTTGTTAATTTAGAAAATTTTTAGAAATTGTTGCCTGTAACACACTTAAAAAGCTGGGACAGAAGCATATTTACCTCTGGGACTCTTCGCATTTTTTGAAATGATACTTTTAAATTGTTAGAGAATTGAAAATACTAATCGTTTCTGTTTAGCAAGTGGAATTTTTGCCCATTCTTGCTGTATACGTGACTTGAACCACAGAAAACATAGACACTGTCTTTAGTTCCATCTCAGATGACTTTGGGTCCAGAGAAATTGTTGGCATTTCAATCTCCCAGCGCAAATTAATATATATGGCTTCCTCTTCACATACAGTTTTAGGTTGCATTTCTTGATGCAACAGTGAACTGTATTAAGTGAAAATCATTTTACAAACTAATGCCAAGCCCATAAGTATATGTTCACCACTGTAGCACGACTGTTTTTTAAACAATACCACACATTCAGTCAGTTTTCACCCTTGGCCTTTAAACACCAAGGTTTCCCCTGACTCCTTGAATCATTTCATGATATAATGAAATGTAGATTGCGGGAAAAAAAAATCTCAAAATGATGTCACTTGTTCACAGTTAAACTGTTAATTGTGAAACCTCCCAGAGCAGTGTTACTTGCATGACTGTTTCAGTCTTTTTTAGCCTCTTTTCCAGCTTTCCCAAGTAGGGGTGCAGGAAAAAATCGCTTCAAGCTCGAATCGCGTTTTTAACATTGAACGATTCAGAATCGATTCTCGTTTTAAAAAATCTTTTTTTTTTTGCAGGTGCAGATGTGCCTTCTCAGCCACCGTAGTGCTAGGCAAAACAAGGAAGAAGCGTGGGCTATGTACAGGCATGCAAGCCAAGCCACGGTCTTTGAAAGCAACCATTTGGAAACACTGGATTTTACCATCAACCCGGCCCGGGTAAGAAAGGGCTTGACGTGACTCATGTGATTTACAGAGATTGCAATGGTAAAGTATTTCGTTTGGATATGAAAGAATCGGAAAAAAAAAATCGATTCGTGACCCCAAGAATCGAATCCAGATTGATTAGTTTGATTCCCAAAGATTCGCAGCCCTATTTCCAAGTGTGTTCCAGGCATCAATTTCTAAATGTGTTTATATTTCAAATTAAGTTTGTCATTGAAAACACTTTATTTATCACACACTTTTATATACTTAAGTTTTATGTTAAATAAAAGTGTGTGTCAATTAACAAATGACAAATTTCAGTTTTCATTGCATTTTTATAATGTATCCCAAATTTTCTGGAAATGGGGTTTGCATAAAATTAAAAAGAAAATAATAATAATATGAAAGATGTGTTGCATTAGCAGACCAGCATACGTAGCCATCAGTGCTGTTGACCTTATTAATACAAATACTGGACAGTAAAGTATGAGTTTCACTGTTAGATTAATACAGAGTGGGATGTGAGGGGATGTTGTATGTATTGCTTCATGGAAACTTGGATGAACCCGAGAAGCTCCGACAGGATTGAGGGACTCCAGGGAATCTCAGTCCTGTCGTATGGATGGGACTACTGAATCAGCTGGCAGCAATAAAAGGCTGATGTGTTAGCTTTCTAATCATCTGCAGATGGTCCAGGAACATTGAGGTGCTTTCCAAAACTTCTTCATCATATTTGCATCTTGGAATGATGAAAATGGAGTGTTTGCTCTGTCTCATCAAGTAGACTGACCACTGTTTACATTTAGCATATGGACTATTTGCAAAAAGTGGTTTAAAAGTATCAACAAACAGCAAAGCTTAAAGGGCCTAAATTCTGTAGTTTTCTGTTTTTTTCTGATGTCCTCTTGTGTTGGGTTTTTATGATTTCTCTAGCTATACTCAAAAAATCAGCCATTATTCATGTTTATATGACCATTAATGTCTTAAACAGACTGTGTTTGTACCTTTAGGCCTGATACATATAAAACAATAATTTGTAATGTTAGTGTGATGGCTGTATAGATGTGTATGTAAATTTGTGGGTTCTTCTGACATCGTAAAAATTGAACTATAAACAGGCTGCTTAGTTTCAATGCACTTTTTGATGCACTTGAATACTTAAAATATAATATTCTATTCTTAAAACAATATCATAATAAGACATATAAGAGAACAAGATATATTGCATTTATTTACTCTTAGCTAAAGATTTCTACAAAGATTACATTTTCTTCTCTGTGGTTCTTTATAGATGTCAAAGGTTGAAAGTAAGAAGCAGAAAGGAGAATATCTTTGAGCTTTGAAATTTTTGTGTTGAAGAATTTTGGACAGCAAAGAACGCAAACAACTGCATCCTCAACCAACTCAAACCTCTCACCAGAAGCCCTGATACTCAAAGTGAGGAGCTTTTATTTTGGACATGATATGAGCAGAACCAGTTCATTACAAAACACAGTTATGCTGGAACAATTGAAGGCAAAAAGTATTACCAGCAATAGGATGGATAGGAACCAGAAGAATCATGAAGAAGAAATTAAAAAGACTGAAAAAACAGAAGACAGGTGGATCACTATCCATATGGTCATTGGGAGTTATTATCCAAGTGACCACTTATAATAATCATAATAAATGGTATTTCAACTGTTACCGAGCTTGGACTGAGACGCTTTTGATTCTCCTTGTTTCCACCACTAGTTTGGTGCTAACATAGTAATCCTATAGAACTGATGGCCTAAATGAGCACATATTTAATTATATTTTTTCTTAAAGTTCTCTTAAGAATATCTTACCACTTTAAGCTCATTAGGAGATTGTACAACAACAGTGATCCAGTTCATTTTAGTCTTCATTTATATATTGTCTAGAACATACAGTCTTTAGTGCCCAAACACACATTTTATTGATGTAATGTAACAAAGTGAACCCATCTTCTACCAAGAACAACATTTTAATGCACATTTGTTCTTTGTTTACTCAATTTAATGCTATAGGAAAAGTGAGATGTGGCCTGTGCTAAAGATATAGTTAAAAATTTATATAAATATGATATATTTCACTTTTTGCAATATGTTACATTCATAAAATAAATAGAAGCTTTGCAGTAAAATGTGCAGAAAAATATTTTCATTTGTTCTCTGAAGAGGTGAACTTATTTTCACTATAAATATCAACTGACCATGGCTGACCAGGGGTGTTCTATCATTATAAGGATCATGTTGTGAATTTACGCTTGCATGAATGCAAGATGTGTTCCTGTGGAATGAGATGAAGTCCAAGTCCCATATAAGTTCTGCCAAATCAGAATGACTTCTGTTCTTGTACTGACTACATGTGGCAAGTAAACCCTGAAGTCTTCTTGACTGACACTCCAAAAAGTGAACTTTGCCAACCAAATAGGGGTTTAGAATCGGGCATATCAGCAGTCTCTATGACTCAGATAAATCTGCATTTAGATCTGGCCAGGCAGTGATTACACCTCTGCCTTCATCATTCACTGAAGCCTGGCCATGTCATCCATCAACCAAGGGCTGGGCCTTCTGAGTTAGCCTCAGGTTGGACTAACGCATACATATGTGTCTCACCACTGAGCGCCCATGCCTACATGACTGACAAACCCTTTCATCAGTCACTTAAACATGCCATAAACCTCTCAGTGAACCACTCAGCCCTGCCTAAAGCACAGAGTTTGACTGGATCGCAGAGCAATGCAACTTTCCGTGCCATTTTCTCCAACCTCAGGGTCTTTATAGACCTCTGCAGACCTCATGCCCGGCCCGTTTTATTAGAGTGGACGTCTCAAGTGTCATGAGCCGTATGATCACCACAATAAAATCCTGTTCGTTCAGCCCAGAGTAAGTTGAATTACAGTGCAATGTCTTAAATATCAAGTTCAAATGGAAGAAATTCCCCAAAACATCTGTAATGTTTGTGCAGCGATGTTATGTGCTATTGCAAGATGAATGTGGATGGAGAAAATACTAAAAATAATAAATATCTGACCAGCAAATATGCATTTCTTATGTGTATTACTGTCTATTGATGTATTATCATAGGCTTTTCACAACTCATGGATGACTAGTGGCAGTATACTGTTTCTATCAGCCACACTTTATTCTGAATGTCCTCTATACATCCATCCATTATCACACCCACTTAATCCTTATCAGGTTAGTCCCTTTGACCAGGACAGGGCAAATCCGTTGCTGGGTGCACACACTAGCACATACATACACATACACACATATACATACACAGACAGACAATTTAGAGTATCCAATCTACCTGACCCTCATGTTTTTGGACCATGGGAGGAAATCCACACACGGGGAGAACATGGAAACTCTGCTCAGATGAGGACTCAAACCCAAGACCTCAGTGCTGAGAGGTGGACGTGCTAACCACTAAGCCACCTCTGAATGTCCTGTTTTAGATCAAAAATCTCAGTAATAACATCTCAGATGATGTTTCTGAATAAAGAAAAATATCTGAATGCACCTGTTTTTCTCTTTATTTGGAGAGTCTGAGTTCATATATGTAGCTGTTCAGCTGAGAAGATCCTGAACATGTAACAGGTTTAATAGAGATCATCTCAACATAATCAGCACTGTTATAGACCTGCTGTTTACATTCAGCTACTGCATTTATGGGCAGATTAAGATTTGGGTTCTGATTATGGCCAGGCAGAGGGTTAGGATTAAGCTTTGATTTGAGATTAAGGTTATGATTAGAGCCAGGATAGGGGTTAGAAATATATGTATATATGTATGGATTGAAAGTCAAAGTATACAATCATTGACCGCAATGTGTTGGCACACAGAAGAATGTGACCTCTGCATTTAAACCATCTGTGCAGTGATACACACACTAGTAAACACACTAGTGCAGTGAGCACATGTACCCAAAGCTGTGGACAACCAGGGGAACAGTATGGGGTTAGATGCCATGATACTTCAGTCATGACCTGCCCAGGGATCAAACAAGCAACCTTCTGGTCACAATACCAGATCCATCCCACCAGGCCACCGACTAAACAGACACAGAAGTTAATGTCATATTTCGAAACTTATAACAAATATAAAACATACTGCATTGAACTCTTTAGCTAAACAAATGGGCGATAGTTTTTCATGTTATGGTCTCTTAATGTAATGTTTTGAATCTGAAAGCTGTACTTTAGAATATAAGCATGTCTAGTATAGTGATTCATTTTTGAAGGGGTTGATAACTGCACTGAAATGAAGAGTGAGTAAAACAGAAACACAGCCAGGCGGTGACAAGTGTGCTGATGTGGGTGGAGGGGGCTGAAGAACTCTCTGGGCTCTGAGGGGCTTCAAAGGCAGCTTACTTCGACAGGCTTCTGACACACACACCCACCACACAATGCAAAACATGCCAAGCAAAGCATCCTCCCATCAGCACTCCTCTCTGATAATGACTTACAGAGCCCACAGACAGCTGTGCAGCGCACCACAGCACAGAAATCAGCAAAAACTGCATATGTGTTGGGTCAGAAAGAGAGACTGTTACTGACCAAAAGCTTAGAATAACACAAAGAAGCAATGAACAAAAACATTATGACCAGTTTGTTAATATGATTCATATGCCTCTCAGCTCTGAGGTCTTGGGTTCGAGTCCCCATCTGGTTCTCCCTGTGTCTGCTGGGTTTCCTCCGGGGTCTCCAGTTTCCTCCCACAGTCCAAAAACTTGAAGGTCAGGTGGACTGGGTACTCTAAAATTGTTTGTGTCTGTCTGCATGCGTGCATCTGTGTGTGCACACCCAGTGATGGATTGGCGCCCTGTCCTGTGTTTAGTTGGGATAGTGTAAAGCCCAGCCCTGTGCCCAGTGAGGGGGTAAGGGACTAACCTTGACCCTAATAAGGATTAAGTGGGTGGGATAATGGATGGATGTTGTTGCCACCATAACAGCTCTGATCCAGAGTCATAGACTCTACATGACCTCTGAATGCCTTCTGTGGTATCTGACAACACATTAGCAGTAGGTCTTTTAAGTCCTGAAAGTTGTCCTGAAGCCAGTTGCGAAATTTGATGGCTGGTGTTGGAGGGATGGCACTGCTGACCCCCAAAAGCCTTGTTTTTACAAAGATGCTCCAACCCAGTAGACTAACTATAACAGTTTGGTCCTGGTCACAGTCTTTCAGATCTAAACAAGATCATATTTAACATCTTTAAATATTCAGTGCCACGTCAAAAAATAGAGCATCATGAAAAAGTTAATTGTTGTTCATAACTTCATTAAATAAGGTAAACTGTCAAATTTTATATTCATTACACGTAAAATGAATAAAATGTTTTTATTTACTGTTGATCAGTATAACTCATGATAATCAGAAATCCATAATCACAAATTATTAAAATAATTTATTTGAGTAAATTATTTTTTAAACACTATCAAAACTAAAACAAAAAATATTTAAAATACGTCACTTTACACGTAATAAATATAAAATATGACAATTTACCTTTTTGAATTAAAACATAATTGAACTTTTTCACAATATTAATATTTGTGGAGATGCACTTGTAATTAATCTTAAAGTACCTACATGTTTAGTATTATTAGTAAACTGTAAGCATGTAAGCACATTCTACTTGACTTCATTTATACAGATAACGTACATAATTGTATCTATCCACATAAATAAGTCTGTTTGAGAAAAATGTGATTTATGCATGCAGGTAGCAACATGCTAACTTGGGCTTCCATTACTGGTTAGTTACATTAACATTGCAGCTCTAGTACACAACATACAAAACAAATAAAGCAAACTACTACAATCATAGTAGTGCTCATTTTTATCATGGGTGCATTGGAACAGTTTTTTTTTTGTTGTTGACACTATCATGATGGTAGTATGTCAGTAGTATGTTTTTGTCAGTGTAGAGTCTACCATGTGCACACCAGAATTAAGCATTTGAAGTCCATAAAGGACAGTCAAATCTAAAGCGGGAGATAAAGCAGGACATCGTGGGTGAAGAGGTATGGATGGAAAGAGAAAAGTAAAACAAAAAAAAGAAAAAAGAAAAGGAAAGTTTGCATCCAAGAGTCCAAGAGGGATGGCCTATATGTTTTCTAAGTGCTAAACTCAAGGGAAATTACTTCATCTCCAAACTGCTCCAGACCACTGCATGAAGGCTGTGGTGCGGCCAGCATACAACCATGTTGACTTTACACTGCTGGAGCCAGTCCATCAGCATTGCAATCGAGTGAAATCACTTCCAGACCATAGCCTCTCTAAGCCTGACTTCATCGTGTTCAGGTTCATGGGATGAGTGCTGGACACTGAAGGACCTGCTGTGCCGGGCACCAGGAACTGGATTACAAACCATACAAGATATAGTCGCAACTGTTGAGCAGACAGAATGATATATTAAAACTCTCTCTCTCTCTCTCTCTCTCTCTCTCTCT
>BRDA01071686.1:0-29842 GCA_036984385.1 Crenuchus spilurus | reverse complement strand
AATGCTACAGTTTATTGCTAAATTTACTGTACACTTTATCTCTTTCAAAATGTTTTGAAAATGTGAGTCAAGTATTGTTGCACAGCACCAACCCACATCCTCTTCTTCTCAGCACTGATTTTGGCACTTACTCACGCTCGCTAGTGACTCCTAGTGATGCGTGGTGGAAGCTCACCCACTCGTAGCTCAGATCTTGGCTCACATCATAAAGCAAAAAATCTACCGAGCTCGTTTGTTGGAAAATTCATTAGTTGATTTACAGGTAAGTCAAGGTGCCAATGTACTTAGTTGTCCATCCAACCATCCATTATCTACCACTTTATCCAGGGCCGGGTCGTGGAGGTAGCAGTCTGAGCAGGGAAACCCAAACCTCCCTCTCCCCAGACACCTCAGCCAGCTCCTCGGGTGGAACACCGAGACGTCTTCCCTAGGGAGGCGTACAGGGGGCATCCGAAACAAATGCCCGAGCCACCTCAGCTGGCTCCTCTCGATGTGGAGGAGCAGCGGTTCTACTCCGAGCTCCTCCCGAGTGACCGAGCTTCTCACCCTATCTCTAAGGGAGCGCCCAGCCACTCTGCGGAGGAAACTCATTTCAGCCGCTTGTATACGCGATCTCGTTCTTTCGGTCATTACCCAAAGCTCATGACCATAGGTGAAAGTTGAACGTAGATAGACCGGTAGATCAAGAGCTTTGCCTTTTGGCTCAGCTCCTTCTTTACCACAATGGACCATTGCAGCGACCGCATTATTGCAGAGGCTGCACCAATCCGTCTGTCAATCTCACGCTCCATTCTTCCCTCACTCGTACAAGATCCCGAGATACTTGAACTCCTCCCTAGAGAGGGCAAGCTACCCTTTTCCGGTCGAGAACCATGGCCTCAGACTTAGAGGTGCTGATTCTCATCCCAGCAGCTTCACACTCGGCTGCAAACTGCCCCAGTGCATGCTGAAGGTCCCGGTTTGAAGATGCCAAAAAGGACAACATCATCTGCAAAATAGCAGAGATTAAATCTTGTGGTCTCCAAACAGGACTCCCTCCGGCCCTTGGCTGTGCCTTGAAATGCTGTCCATAAAGATTATGAACAGAACCAGTGACAAGGGGCAGCCCTGTCAGAGTCCAACATGCACCGGAAACAGGTCTGACTTACTACCGGCAATGCTGACCAAACTCCTGCTCCGATCAAACAGGGACCGGACAGCCCTTAACAAAGGACCCCGGATTCCATACTCCTGAAACACGCCCCATAGAATACCACGAGGGACACGATCAAATGCCTTCTTCAGATCCACAAAACACATGTGGACTGGTTGGGTATACTCCCATGAACCCTCGAGCACTCTATGAAGGGTATAAAGTTGGTCCAGTATTCCACGGCCAGGACGAAAACTGCATTGTTCCTCTTGGATCTGAGGTTCAACTACTGGCCGAATTCTCCTTTCCAGTACCCTAGAGTAGACCTTACCAGGAAGGCTGAGAAGTGTGATTCCCCTGTAATTGGGGCACACTCTCCGGTCCCCTTTTTTGAAAAGTGAGACCACCACCCCAGTCTGCCACTCCAGAGGCACTGTCCCAGACTACCATGCGATGTTGCTTGTACTTAGTTGTCTTTTTTTATTTTGATTAGTTTAGACCTTTATTTCTGTCCTTCCACACAGCTAGTAGGTAGTTCAGAATGGATGTCTAACCCTGTAGTCATACCATAAACAAAGTGATGCAACAAAGTGCCTGGACATTATTTTGAGACTGGGTGATTTCTGGTGACAGAAGACAGCACAAATGTTGTTGCAAAGTCAGCAGCATTGGCAATGCAACAAAGTTAAGTAACTTTTAAATGAATGCAAATTTGAAGCAAATGATTTGGCACTTAACACTGGGAATCAAAAAGCATGGCACATTATCTCTGCTACTCTGAGTTGATTATTCCCATTTTAGGTTCCTAATGAGTGTTTTCTTCTTTCTGTAGCAATGCAGGAGAAACTGTCATAGTCATAAAGTTCCCTTTTTTCTGATGTGTCTCTACAAATATTTTGAAACATAAACAAAAAAAAACTTTCTTGGAGAAATACTGACCATTGTAGCCTATGTTAATAGCACTGATGCTTGTGAGTCAGATGATGGGCAAGGGCAGAAGGGCAGAAAAACTGTCTGCACTCTGTCATTTTGTAAATGTAACTTTTTGATGTATAGTTCAAATTCTATGACTATGTATTTGTTCTGCTATTTTACATTACAGCCTATGGCGATTGTTTTTCCTCCAAAAAGAGAGCAAAATTTGTTGCATGCCAAAGGTTGCCAATCAAAGGAATGAATGAATTTTCAGCCACATCCAACAAGCCCAAAAGTGGATGTGAATAAAAAATAAAAGAAGGAAGAACAGTTCACCTGACATTTAACAGCTTTTGGTTTGAACTGTATTAAAACCAACTATTTTGACACTTATTGTCTTTTTGTTCACTTAATTATGGTTTTTACTGAGTACTTGTCTAATTTTAACAGCATGTCTGGCTGAATAACTTGCAAGTGGAAAACAATTGGCAAAGCTTTCCATTTCTCACATTTGCAAGACAATTTATCAAACATTCAAATATATGTTTTTTAGATGTCATCTCTCTATATTTGCTTTTGGCTTTGAGTTATCTACTCATTCATTTTTCATAAAATTTTACTGTGTAAGATCTACAGCTTCACTTTTTCAGGTGTGAAGTAAAATAAATGGCTGTACAGGACAACCTACCAAACTGACAGCTGAGACAAAGCTCAATCCTTGATTATAATTGGTTGCAGCACAGCACAATGTAAATAAAGTTTATTACATAAGATAAGTTTATTAAATAAGAGTTTTTTATACATAAATGTATATCAAACACATGAAATACGGCTTACACATGGATGATCATCTGGGTATGGTTTTGTTGGTTTCCCCAGGGATATTGAGGAAAGCTGACAATGAACCAACCATTAGAGAGAGACAGTGAGAGAGAAAGAGAAAGTCTAAAAGCCTCTTGGGTCGAGGGTAAGCCCAACATCTTGGCAGGAACATTCCTTGATTGTGCTGTCCAACCCTAGAAGAGCCCAGCCAGATCACTCCCACTGACGAAGGCCATTGTCTCATACTGAACCATTAATCAAAGCAATGTGCAAACTGAAACACACACACACACACAGTTTCACAAAAAGAAACATTGGTAAGACCTACCATCTGAATGTACTAATTGGGGGTTTCAGTTTTGTGAATATTTTGCCCATTGCCACCAATTTGATCATGATGTACTGGATGTCTTATATATGACATTGACACTTGAGCACCAATAAGACAAATGCATGGTTCTGTGGCTATCCTGGACTTCTAGGTTTTAGTAAGCACAGCTCTGAGCTTTTATGAACTCCTCAGTGTTATCAGAGGTCTGCTGGAAGAGAAAAAACATTATTCACAAGCATAATATGCCAGGCCATGTGGACAACAAATCATTTATAGCACTGGGAGTCATGGACCAGGGCACCTTGAATAATCTGTATTACTACTGCCCACTTGCCAAGCTGCAGCTGCTGGATAATGTTCTTTTATTACCAGCTGAACTTTACAAAAATTGAATTATCATGGATTTGAATTGACTTGATGTTGACAAACACCTTTTTTGCCTCTGCATATTTTATAGCTCATTAAGGGTTTTGAAGTCCTAGACTTACTGATTCCTCTTTTCTGAAAATGTGCTCATTTGGATACTCAAAGGTTTTTTTCTCGTGACAGCAGCCATATCCACTGACTCAGAAGATGCCACAAGTCTAAGCAGCCAACAACAAAAGTCTGGGAGGGTGTTCACATCAGCATAGTGCAAGTCAGGGCAAAGTGACCTCTATCTGAAAGTGAATGTCTGTTTGGTGATACAGTTTGTAACAGTGCTACTGTGCTTCAGGTAATATGATTTAATTTACCTTAATTAGCAATTAACATGCAAGCATTTCAAAATGATCATGTCAAATAACAGTGTAGTCATGGCATCAAAATGCAAACAAAAATACTATTCCATTGACAGAAAAAGTCAGATTTTCTCCTTTATTGTTTCATTTAGTAAGTGAAACAGGCCTACTATTTAGTAAACACTGGGGATGATGAATTTACAGTTCTCTTTGAAATGAAAAAATAGGAAGAAAAAAGAGGCATTGCTTCATCGGTAATTAAGATTAAGTACTTTTCATCATGAAACTGGAGAAAGCATCAAAAGCAATGCTGGGTTGCTTATGCCCTGGAGTCATGTAGATCAGGGTGGCTTTTTATTTCCAGTAACCCCTCCAGGCTCTGAACTCTAATGAGCTCTGTAATCTCGGAATCAAACTCTGCCATGGGGTGAAGACTCCTCTTGATGTAAAAACTCAAACACGCAGTAGAACAGTCTTGACTGCCTATGGGATGATCCGCTGCCTTCCGCTGTTACAGGGCTTCACTACATGCTGACATTTTGACAGGTTGAGCTGGAGTTGGTGTAGAATTCCAGATTAAGTAGATTTAATTGATATACCTTCTCAAGCAAATACAGACACAAATACAAACAAACATGCACACAAAATGTTCACTTTTTACTCTGTGTCACATCTATCTCAGTCAGGGTTAAATATTAACCCTTTAACAAGCTGCTCAGTCATTTGCTAGAACACATTTGAGTTACTAGATCTTATTGAAGAAAGTGTTGAATTTAACAATGTGTTTGTGCCATCTCTACCAGTCGAGGTATGCTAGGCTAATGAACATCCTACAGCTCACTAGAAATGCAACAATTTCTTGTCTGAATGCAAACAAGCAATGTTTCATAGCCAGACCACAAAGAATAAAATGGATCAAATGCTGAAAAAACCCTTACTGCTGTTGCACCACTACACAGACGATTGTCATGTTTAAAAAGTTAACAAAATTAGCATGTGTCAAAGCTGACAGTGAGCAGACACATACAGAATTAATTAAATTAACTTTACTAATAATAAAGCTGTAAACCTAAGCTAAGTTCTAACACCGAACAGAACAATAACAGACTGGAGGGATGATCAAAGTAGAAGTCAATACACAGTCCAAGTTCAATACTGAATAAGGCAAACACATATGATAGAACACAGGTCCAAAGAACAGTCAGGAGCAAAGCAAAAGTCAGAAAATTGAGAGAGGACAACACAGAGGAGATACAACAAACAGACAGAGCAAATGCAAAACAGGGCAAGGCTAACAAACAGAACAGAGGCTAAACAAGGCTACCCAGATAGCAACAGTACGTTGGCCCAACGTTGGTTAACGTCGTCATGGTCGCATGTTGAATTTCGTCGTCGGACTAACGTTGGTCTGTGGTTGGCTGTATTTTCAGAAGGCGTCAAAATGCCACCGTTTATCCAACGTCGGCTCCACGTTGGGTATGTTTGGAAGGAGGGGCGGTATAGAGAGCAAGCAATTCCCACCTCAAAGAGCCGGTCATGAGTTTACAGCGGTGTATTGGAGCCACTTAGTAGAATATTTTTCAGGTTTTTATTTCGAGATTAAAGTCGTAAAAAAGGGTCGTCGCAAGCTCATTACAATTAGGGAGGTTCATGAATTAATAAAGTTCTACTTTCGTATAGGTTTCACAAAATAAAGAAATCCCCGATTTCCTGTCACCTCAACACCAGCACGTTATTATAAAAATACGAAAACGACTTTGCACCGGTGAGCTTCTCTCTCTCTCTCTTTCTCTCTTTCTCTCTCTCTCTCTTTCTCTCTCTCTCTCTCTTTCTCTCTTTTTCTCTCTTTCGGAGGGCGATACCCAATGTGACTTGCCAACGTCATGCCAATGTAATCACTGTCGTTGAGCCAACGTTGGGCCAATGTATGCTTGCTATCTGGGTAGGCTAACAAACAGAACAGAGGCTAAACAAGGCTAGGCTAACAAACAACAGAGGCTAAACAATGCTAGGCTAATAAGTGGAACATAGATAAGGAAAGAGGAAGGTCAAGGTCAAAAACGTATACAATGTTTAAATACTGGAGAGTCAAAAGGAGAATAATGCTTGGTAAGTTCTATGGCAGACACAACACTTTGCAGTGAGCTTGAGCGAGTGAGCAGGCTATAAAGGAAAGATAATGTTAGTCAAGGGCAATGATCTACCGTATATTACTGGATAGGATGCTGCCTATTCGCTAGCATTGAGGCCGACGCGACGTCATGGAGCTGCCATGTTGTGTGGAAGTAAACAATGGCACATAGCCAGCACTGCTGCCTTCTCAAAGCTCTAACTTCGCTAATAATTGTCCAATTTTCAAAATTTAAAGTTCTTTACAAAGAGGATAAAAAGTTCTTTAATAATAATCAAAGTATTAAAATGGTTGATGACATGTTAGGCTACTATCGGCTCTCGCATCTGTCGTAGCTGACATTTTCTCTAGACCTTACTGCTTACATGACTTCTAATGGCTGGAAAATTGTTAATAATGATCCGATTTTCAAAATGTAAGTTATTTACAAAGAAGACAAAGAATTAAATTGTGTAATGCTGCTATCGCATGGCCATTGACATAAATATAGCCATGTTTTCTTGCTTTGCTGATACTAGCTAGTGACCGATGGCTCTACTCAAATTATCAAATTTTTCAACCTGTCGACTGTCTTAATCCAAAGTAAAGAACACGGAGACCTCATACATATTAAAGTAAATGTAGAAATATTCAATGCTATCATCCGAGTTCATTTAATGTTACAGTATTGAAATACTTGTAATACATTTTCATGGAAATCCTGTATTTTGTTGCTAGTGTTATTGTTCCAACTAAAAGGCAGCAGTTTTTTAATGTTTAAGTTCATTTATTAACATTCATACAATTCTACATGTTTTCACACCTTTAAGTTATACCCGACTACTTGTATTCAAGCCAATTAATGTCTTTGTGAAGAGAAATATTCCATATAAGCAGGGGTGCACACAATTTTTTTGGTCTAGTTCTCAAAGGAGCACCTACAGATGTTGCTTGGTGCTCACCTTTTACAATGCTCAAAAATACTACAAGCATTGATCATCACTACCCTCTTGACATCCACTGTTTGGAGCCATGCTATCTCCTGCAGCCATTTTTAAGCGAATACTCATTTTTTACCTTCAGTCTCAGTCTGGCGTTTCTTTGGAGGTGGTGGAATACCAAAGTAATGACTTAATGTAGCTTGTTTCCTGGACATGCTGATGAATCTGTGGAAATCATAAAACCAGTGAAAAAATAAGCTAGTGCTAGTTATCAATTAACTACTCTCTTGAGCCTGCCTATGTTATCATCAGGGTTGACAGATTGTCAGGCTATCTTTCATTATATTATGTTCTCTTCATTGTTATTGTTGTATTCAAACTTCCTTAGTGTCGACTTTCTACACGTTTGCCCGCCGTGTTGAAGTAATATCCTAGGCAACCAGCCGCGGCAATTTTTAAAAGTTACCCAATAAAACGCATCTCGCCACCCTTGAAAGTTCACCTGCAACTGGATTTTCAACAAAACAATTTGGCGTGAAAACCGCGAACCTGTCAACTCCAGTTACCGTGGCCAAACATAATCAAGTAAATGGTGCGCAAACACGCGTCACGTTGTAATTCACGTTGCGCATCATTAATTTTGAGCATGCATGCACACCTGCGCACCACTTATGTGCATCCCTGCATATAAGAAATAGCAAGATTTCCATCTGTAGAATAAGACATTATAGACATTATGTTTGACCAAAGTTGTATACAAGACTTTATAAGACTTCACAAGCATTCACAGGAACCCTGTAGTGGGTACTGATCTATACATAATACAGCATCAGTACATGTATGTGGGCATGTCTTTACTGTCCTTGAAAGAGAACTAATTTGTTCAACTTTTGTCTGATCTTTTTACCTAATAAATCATTTTAAAATGAATACATACTTGTGGAATGTGATCCAATGGTCTCTGCTGACAGAATTCCGATAAGTAAAACAATAAAACACAAAACACTGCAGCCCTTTCGTTGTTTGTAAACGCTGGCTTCCTTCCGATCTTGTCCTGCTTCCACACAACATGGAGGCTCCTTGCCGGCGCGTTCAAAAGTCACGTGTGTCCTATCCAGTAATATAGATCATTGGTCAAGGGTTAGCAGCTGGGACAGGAATCATGTGAGTAGAGGGGTCCTAAGGGAACTCTGGGTAAAGGAGTTTGGAAACATGCAATAGAACTATTGAGAGGGAAAGGGAAAACTAGTGAAAGGGGAAGGACTGGACTACAATGGATGATGGGAAATGTGGTTTGTAGAGAAGTGTGAGCAAACAGGGCACATGGGGTGCATGACAGCATGTAATTGTACAGTTCTTGTGTTTGTGGTTTATGTTCTGATTTTACTATAAAGTGTCATCACTGTACATTTTAAGTGTACATAAAAAATCCACCTCTACCTCCATCAAAACAAATAATAATTCAGTTTATTCTTTCTTAGTGAGGATATTAAAGGGTTAAAGTAGAGTTATCCCCTCACCCTTGGCTGGCGCTGTGCCGGCCGGCTGCCAGAGGCCCAGAGTGCACCTCTAACCAAGCCCATACAGGTGATGAAACCTGAGAGGCTTTTATTCTGCTCAGAACCAGGCACTCCTGCTTGTGCATTTGAAGAGACGAGGACTGACAGGGTG
Source organism: Crenuchus spilurus (assembly GCA_036984385.1). Taxonomy (NCBI): domain Eukaryota; kingdom Metazoa; phylum Chordata; class Actinopteri; order Characiformes; family Crenuchidae; genus Crenuchus; species Crenuchus spilurus. Next base: position 21,201 of record BRDA01071686.1, on the reverse strand, counting down.
CTTTTGAACGTGCACCTTTGTTTTAGGAGCGCCGCCTTCACTGAAGTGTGACCTGGGGCAGTGGAGCTGATGTGCCTGCAGATTTACATGGGTCTCTCTCTGTCTCTCCCTCTCTCTCCCTCATTGTCTCTCCTGTGACAGAGAAAACAGGACAGCAAAGTGAATTGGCTTCTTAATATCACCACACACTCATGCAGGATTAAGGCATAAGACTAGAAACAGACCCTCTGTGGGCCTTCTGGCCTACTTTGAAGAAAGGTCTGTTTATCTCTGGATCTTATGATTAATATTGACCTTTGAAGGTGTACCATTCTCATAATAACTCATCCAATGGGCGAGGACTCTTGTTTTTATTAGATAAATCACACACAGGTTTAATGTTGCTGTTTTTATACGGGTGTGCATGTGTGTGTGTCTGTATATAAGTCACCCACACTGTGATTCATCAGAGAGGGTGTGTCTGCTAGAGTACCAGCTCACGTATTGATGCCACAGGCTAAGTGACTGGCTGTTTGCCAGAATGCACTCTCTCCTTCTTTCTCTCTTCCTCCCTCCCTGGTCTTGCTGATTTTTCTACTGCCAGCTCCTCAGGTATACGCAGGAGACCCATGAACTGATATCAGTGCACTGCTATGAAAAGGTCATTTAAATGCTACTGTGGCAATGAAACGGCACTTTTCCATTTGCCATTATTTAGACCTGTTACCAATCCACTGGCCTTTCCTTTCCTCAAATCCCTCAATTTGGATCTGTCTACATGTGTCATGTTCATATGGCTCCACAGTGGACCATTCATCAAAAGTGATGTGTCCATTGAAACTGAATGTGACTGGAATAGCCCAGGATCCTATCAGAGTCCTCATCTCTAATTCTTCCCTCCTAGAATTGCCTTCATTTCGGAGTGCCAGCGATACCTTGCGGTGTTAACTGATCCCCGTTGTCCTGAGAGCAAACAGGGTCCTGAATTAGAGTGAAACAGGCCTACCCCGCCCCTCCCCAATGAGTCCTGTGCTGACTAGTAAAAGTCAACTCTATAGGGTCTTTATCAGTGGACCTCACCCAAGCTGATCACTAGATCCAAGGTTAATCTCTCCCAGACACAAAGTGACATTTTTAAAGCTGCCCCCACCCCTACCATTCTCCCAAAGATTGTTTTACAGTGTTTGACGTTTCCACAAGCTTTGAAACGCTCCACATGTCAGGCTGGATGTGGGTACCTATCTGTACGCTGCTCTCTACAGAGGTCTCCTCTTGCTTCAGAACAAAAGCTCATTTTCTTTCACTGACTAGCGTGACGTAAATATAGCAGTTTTGAGGAGAAACTGCTCGAGATGATGAATTGCAGCCCGTCACCGTTTTGGGTCTGACATTTCATGAGAGGTGGAAATTGAGCTTTTTCATTCAAAGGGCGTGAGATAGCCACCCACCAACCCTCGGCCTGCAAGTGCCAACAACAGCTATTAAACAACGTGAGTCATGCATAGATTCAACATTATTCAAGACTGACCTCATTCATAAGTTTGCAATCACACATCTAGACATCTCTGTATAATTACTTGGGCTTTGCACGATTGCTATTAGATGTAATGCGTTATGATTTCAGAATTCAGTCATTAAATTGAACCACACCAGAACATCATTACAGCAAAAATGATAAGAGACAATAATGCAGTTATACATGGAAGTTATTAAATTTCCAAATTGTGTTACTAAATTGTTTTACCAGAGGTTGTTATACTCAAATGGCACACACAGAAAAAAATAAAACAGCTGTAAACACTGGTTCAGCCAGCCATTCATGTCTTTGTTTATCTAGCAACAGAGGCCTTTCAAGGTGCTCTCCTATCTTTCAACAAATCATAATAATACTCTTATAGTGTTCCAGCACAGATAATGCAAGCAACAAAACTGAAGCAATGTCCTTTGCATTCATATTCATTTCATAGCCATTTCTTCTGATTTTCCTCAGAATTCTCATACATAACAACCTTAAAAAATGTACACTCACACTTGTAAGTAAATAGAATCTTATTTTAGTCATTTACTGAACAAAAAAATAAACACTTCTTAAATTTTTCATGAGCTGACCTCAGAGATTTAAGACTTTTTCTTTGTACAGAAAAGGCTTTTTTCTCTCAAATATTGTTCACAAATGTGTCTAAATCTGTGTTAGTGAGCACTTCTCCTTTGCTGAGATAATCCATCCACCTTACAAGTGTGGCATATCAAGATGCTGCTTCTACAGTATTAGACAGACTCTAAAATGTGCAGTTTCATCACCCAGCACAATGCCACAGATGTCACTAGTTTTGAGGGAGCATGTAGTTAACATGCTGACTGCAAGAATGTCCACCAGAACTGTTGCCCATTAATTTAATGTTCATTTCTGTACTACAAGTCATCTCCAAAAGTGTTTCAGAGAATTTGGCAGTACATCCAACCGGCCTTACAACCGCAGACCATGTGTAACCACACCAGCCCAGGACCTCCACATCCAGCATCTTCACCTCCAAGACCAGTCACCCGGACAAGTGCTGCAACAATCATGCTGCATAATCAACAAATTTAAGCACAGTCAGAAAGAGGTGTTCTCTTCACGAATGAATCTGGATTTCAACTGTACTTTAGTATTAATCTATACAGACCATTTTTAAACAATGAAACACCACTGAATGTACAGAAGGTGTGTCCAAACCTTTAACGGGTAATGTATACGTTGTTCAAAATCATTTCTGTGGGTGCCAAGTGTGTTTGTTAGCATTTATTTTACATAAGGGCTTTTGGACTAAATATTTTGATATTTTAGAGTATAGATATTTTGTGAGAAATGCTTTGTGAGAAATTCACAAATAAATCTTAGATTTGCTTGTGAAAGCCAGCTAAAGAAACGTGAAAAGTGCATAATTAGTGATGGGTCATTTCTACTATATATGAATGTGTAAGTATTTAGTTTATATGTACATGCAGTGTATACAGTATTACTGTCAATATAGTGTGTATGTCTGAGTGTTTATGTACACTCGTAAAACAGATGGTTCTTCAAGGGTTCTTTAGTAAAGAAAATGGTCCTATACAGAACCAAGTACACTAAAAGAACCCTTCTCGTGGATAAAGGGTTCTCTCCATGGTGAAAGATTTCTTCAGATTGATGGTTTATGTGTTGTAGATGGTTCTAAACAGAACCATTTTTAAATTGTCCTATATAGCCCCAAAAGGGTTCTGCTGTAGTTAAGCTTGTAACTATAGAGGACCCCTTTTTGGCACTATATTGAACCATGTACAGCACAATCCTCATCAATATCAAGAACTCTTTCACCATAGAAAGAACCCAATGGGTTCCTTTACTGTTCATGGTTCTATATAGGCTTTTTTTATTCTTAACTAAAGAACTATTGAAGATAGTAATACTGACTTTGTGTATATCTGTTTTTCAGGATCAGTCAGCTTACCTCAAATGAACAGGGGTTAGACAATGAAACTGAAACAGCTGTCATTAGTGTGGGAGGTTTCATGGCTAAATTGGACCAGTCTGGTGGCCAATCTTCATTAATGTGGTGGCCAATCTTCATTAATGTCACATTGCACCAGTAAGAGCAGAGTGTGAAGGTTCAGTTAGCAGAGTAAGAGCACAGTTTTGCTCAAAATATTACAATGCACCAATACACACAGCAAGACTGGTGAAAGATTGGTTTGATGAACATGAAAGTGAAGTTGAACATCTCCCATGGCCTGCACAGTCACCACATCTAAATATTATTGAGCCACTTTGGGGTGTTTTGGAGGAGCGAGTCAGGAAACGGTTTCCTCCACCAGCATCACGTAGTGACCTGACCACTATCCTGCAAGAAGAATGGCTTAAAATCCCTCTGACCACTGTGCAGGACTTGTATATGTCATTCCCAACACGAACTGACGCTGTATTGGCCGCAAAAGGAGGCCCAACACCTACTAATCAATTATTGTGTCTAAAACCAGGTGTTTCACTTTCATTGTCTAACCCCTGTAGTTTATACACATTCTACACACATGTACTGTCAGCATTTGGCTTTTTTCATTTTTCCGAAGTTTTGGCATCTACTGATTAGTATCATACAAACAGCAAACCAAGTTGCAGTAGTTGTTCATTTCTTATAAATAAGAGTTTGTTAGAACATACTAGGGCTGTAGTACTTAGACTTGGACTTAAAGCTGCTTTTTCTATTGTCTTGGACTTGTTTTAGTCTTAGTAGAAATGATACTCCAAAACATCAATTGGTTTTGCTCAATTTCAATTCTGCCGTTTATGTTTAAATAAATGTTTCTATTAACAGTCACAGCAAACAATCACTGTAAACAAGTCAGTCTGAACCAACTCACTGCATGTGTTTGTGTTGATTTGGCTGGTTGCCCTGGCAAACAGCCAAGGGTTGATTAGTTCAAAACAGGCCCTGGATGGATTCACTGTGGGCGAAGACATTTGGGGTGCTGAATGATTCTGAACTATGTCAGTTAATTGTTGCAGCTAATTCACTTTTATGCATCACAAAGAATTATGTCAACAGTGGTGCTTCAAAGTTTGTGAACACTTTTGAATGTTCTATATTTCTGCATAAATATGACCTAAAACATCATCAGATGTTCACCCAAGTCCTAAAAGTAAATAAAGTGAACCCAGTTAAACAAATGAGACAAAAATATTGTACTCGCTCATTTATTATTGAGGAAATTGATCCAATATGACATATTTGTGAGAGAAAAAAAGAGATTTTCTGTCATTCATATGATAATGACATGATAATTCCGAACATAGCATTGTTGGAGTAGCAGCTGTGGAATGTGTGGAATGTGCATGAGTCAAACACACGTCAATTCACAATTCTTAAGCTTTAGAAATAAAACCACATACACTCTCTAAAAACTGTAATGAGCAGTGTGTAGCCAACCCCTCTGTTTATTCAGTTCTGAGCTCAAAAGTCTTGACTAGAAATGTTTAGAGTGTTTTTTCACAATATATCAGCACATCTGAAAACAGGTTTTTGGAAAATCTAAGTTTAGAGCAGATTTAATCAGAATATAGATTTATGACACTCTTACTGTGCTGACACTGTTGTTGATGAGTTTTTGCTGAACATGAGCCTGTGTAACAGTTTGGAAACAATAATTTTAGATGTGTGTAATTAGTAAAAAGTCAAAGCATGTCAGATTACATCAGAGTGTCTGAAATACCCTCAGACTTCAGAGGATTAAAGTAAGTTGGAAGTTTGTTAATTTATTTATATATCAATTTGATGATCTTCTTACAGGTAGGTCACACATTTGTTAAGATTCACTTACTATTATGTTGACATATTAAAGACATTTTAAAACAAAAAAAAAATAGCAATGCCTTATTTGCTGGTAAAGATCCATCACTACCTTTTCATGATGCTGGCTGGTAATAAGGACCAAGTATACTTTGGGCCTTGGCTGATGGGTCTTTGAGAGAAGGTGGTGTGACAAGCCAGTTGGTGGCTTTATTGTTGCATCACACTACTACATCATTTTTATCCACAAACTGATAATACAATTCAATTCAATGACCAAGAGCTTGTCAGCACCCAATTCAACTACGTCAGCTTTCTTGTCACCTCTAACAGCAACACGCTTGTGGATGTCTGAGGGCAAGCCAACAGCATCTGAATGAAGTGGCAGTAGGTCAGTACACTCTTGAAGAGACCATGCTTTAAGGGTTCTTTAGTTCTTTTTGAACTGCATTGAACCAGCGTGGGGAGGGCAGCTTGCAAAAGGTTGGGAACCCCTGTTCTATAGTATATAGAACCCTGAACATTCAAAGAACCCAAAATGTTATTTGCATTATGAAAGGGTTCTTTAGATTGATGAGGAATGAGCTGTAGATGGTTCTATAAACATGCCTTTTAAAAATGGTTCTATATAACGCCAAGAGAGGTTCTTCTATTATTACAAGCTTGACATTGTATCTACGTTCTTAAAAAGTAATTGTTCTTCAAGGGTTCTACAGTAAAGAAAATGGTTCTATATTGAACCCTGAACACTCAAAGAACCCTTCTCATGGATAAAGGGTTCTTCAGATTTATTAGGAAGGTGTTGTAGATGAAAAAGGTTCTATACAGCCCCCAAAAAGGGTTCTGCCGTAGTTATGATGTCAAACTTGTAATAATAGTGAAACTTTTTTGGTGCTACCACCCAATACAGAACTAATCTATATAGAACCTTCTTCTTTACTAAAGAACAACACCCATGGCACACACATCCCACCAACCACCTCCCCTTTTTCTTAATCGACTAACTCACCCATCCAGCACACACCCCCCCCCCCCCGTCCCTGGGTTGAACATCTGCCAGCTGTAAGCAATGCAATGGACCCAAGGGTGCTTCACAGAACCGCTCGGAGGCCGTCTTTGTGCCTGACGTCATGCCGCCCTGGAGTGTAGAGCCCTGTGTGATAACAACATGCTAGTCCACCTCAAGCCAAAGATCTACCCAGCCTGCCTCACCTGGTCTGCCACTGAAACACAAATGAAGAGGAAATGAAGAAAAGCACTAAACAAAGAAATCCAAATTGAATTGAACTGAATTGAAGGATAAATGTGAAGGCAGGATCTGTTCATCTTTTTTTTAATCAGTTTTCAGATGAAACTGTATTCAGAGTGGACCGGTGCTTCAAGATACTGCATGAGTGCAAACCTGGGGTTTCGTAATCCAAAATGAAATTCGGCACAGTAGTAGGAAATACAGCATGTGTTCCCTGATCTTGAACGCCAAGTGTCAGATTATCCGATAGGACAACTGGCCCATACTCCACCGTGTCAGATGGCAAACTACACCGCGAGACATGTGGAAACAAACCCAAGGCTAAGCACCATTTAATGGCTGACATGGAAGTTTGCAGCCCTCCAGATGCTTTCTCCAAAGCCAAATGTGTCAGAGTGGCCTCTATATGTGAAGATAAATTGTTAAAGCCTGACTTATTTCATCTGTTTACTCGATGACCTCATCTTGAAATGAATAATAGATATCTACAGACAGTAGATATGTCACAGACTGCTCTTTGCTCTTTCCTGATGGCTTCACCCAGTATGAACCTTCTGCATGGGAAGAGCAAGAGGCTGAGGGAAAGAGAAGCTTTTCAGCTGCATGTTTGCACACCAAAACCATTATGCAACTCTGGCTTTCTCTTCTTTTTAGCAGACATTTCATTGTAAATATTTCATTACCTGGTGGTCTATAAGCTGAAGTTCTGCTTTTCCCTATAAATTGCTAGAGGCACTTTTCTGTCAGCATGTTTGATGGTAGACGCTTAATTCTGCAAAGTGCATCAAGTGTAGGAGAGCTACACAAACTATTCACAGTTTAACATGAATTCCTTTACCAATAATGCTACATATACAGTACCAGTCAAAAGTTTGGATACACCTCATGGACATTCAGTGTTTTTTTATGATGTAAAAATGTTCTGTATTGTAGATTAATACTAAAGTCATCTAAACTATGAATAAACACATCTGTAATTATTTAGTAAACAAACAAGTAAACAAACCAGAACATGTTTATATTTGACATTCTTCACAGTAGGCACCTCTTGCTTAGATGCAGCTTTCTTGGCATTTTCTCAGTCAGCTTTATGAGGTAGTCACCTGGAATGGCTTTCAGTTAACAGCTGTGTCTGGTCAAGAGCTCATGACTTGCATTTTTTGCCTTTTAATGTGTTTGAGACATCTGTTGTGTGTCTACTTTGAAGTAAAATCTAAAACATGTTTTGGTTTGTTTAACACTTTTAAGTTTACTACATGATTCCTTATGTGTTCACATTGAATGAGAATGTATATCCAAATTTTTGACTGGTACTTTAAGTCCTATCATTTAATCATCCAATGCGATGTATCTGATTTTGTTGCTGTAGCGAGTCACTGAGCATATGTTTGAGATTAATTTGGCTTTCTCTTGGTAGTAGAGCATGTACTTTTCCCCTTTAAACTGCCCCTGTCTGCCAGAGTCAGCAAAGTAGTAGTGTTTTAACCAATCACAACAAAACCTTGTGTCAGCAGAACATTATCTTCATTCTTTTCTCAGAGAAAAAGATGCCAGAATGTCCTTTAAATCTGTTTGTATTATTTGTATTCCGAACACAGTTAACAGCTGAAATATCTCAGCAGAATTGTTGGTCACATGGAGTGCTAGTTTTTCTCTCCAGGAGGAAATTGATAACATCTCACTCTCACAGTTCATCTAAAGTTCCTCAGCCATGAACACATTATAGAGAGATATATAGTTCATAGCAATGGAGAGTTGTGATGTTTAAAGGTCAGTACGACCATCAGGGGAGCATTCATTTTCTGCATTAATGAGGTGTGACATTGTTCTTAGGCAAAAGATGAAGATAGGTAACCTTCTAACCCAGCAGAAGCCTGCCAACATGGACCTCAATAAATTGTTGTTTTGCTGCTTTTATGATCTCACTGCAGCTCTAGATTTCCCCCACCTTTTTTTCATGGAACATTCTTAGAAATCATTTCAGTCAAGAAGATTTTCTCTTTTAGTTTGACAGTTATTTTACAAAGTGAGCAGCAAATGAGATTACCAGCAACATAATCCCAAAACATGCAATCCAAGGCAATATGTCACCCCATGCCACAGATATGAAATTTTGAGGACTGGAGGCACACACACAGAGGGGGAGAGAGTGGCTTTGTGGCTTCCATTATACCCAGCATCCCCCTCTCTCAGTTTATTGTTGTGTTTATGGTTGTTTTGAAGAAAGCAGTAAAGGTTCAGCTGCCTCCCCCGTTAGCAAATGAGTGATGGCCCAGTTCTGCCCACACTTACTACTTTCATTGCCCCAAATACTGCCATGGAATGATGGTGATGACTTCATCTAAACCCGAGGGTTGCAAAACAGCCTCAAATTAGCCCAAATTTAACCATAGTTCTGGGATGATACAGTTGGTGGGCTATAGATGAGCCAGGTTTGGCCAATGTTTCAACATTTAACATGGTTGTTTGTATTTCAAATGCCATGACAAACCTTAAACATGACTGCTACATTCAGGCCAGTTATTGCCTTAAATACCCAGAATTGTCTACTGAAGGTACTAGGGTGTCAATGCAGTTTTGGGCAGTGGAATACCATTAGGGATTTATTAAGGTTCTGGTAACCCAGTATTTTCAGAGCTGAAGGTACGAGTGAGTATTTCCTGTTGTCTGCATGCTACTTATTTCAGTGCCTACCTTTCCACAATATTATCATTACACAGCATTACTGAGTCCTGACAGACCCATATTCTTGAATTCATGGTTCAGTATAACAGATGTTAACATCTTTTTCAAGTTGACAAGAAGTTATTTGACTGGGTCACACAACCCATTCAACACAAGTCGAAATGGGAATTTGGCTAGCCTTTCAGTCTTGGCATGGCATGGACTGGCACAGGGTCAAGGCCTTGCACCTGCCAGTACACTGATATCCTTGTATGGATCACGAAATGTTATGACTGCATGTGAATGATTTAATTTTTGTAAACATCATTGTTTTTCTTCACTTTCAGGGTTTTGTGTCAAATACAAATGTTTGTGCACCACTCGTCAAAATGTCTGCTACTCTGAATATCAGGTAAAAGATTGACTGATTTCCAAAAAGTCAAAAATGCTGTATTTCTTTATTATTTTAATTTCTATTTGTTACAGTTTCAAAATATCAAAAATGGGCAATAAAGCAAAAGTTTAGGCACCCTGCATGGTCAGTATATATTAACACTTGCTTTGGTAAGTACCCCAGCTTGTAAATGCTTTCAGTTCTTACTTGTGGATTTTTTGCTCATTCTTCCTTGTAAAAGGCTTCTAGTTCTGTTGGATTCTCTTTTGAGAATGTTGAGGGACTGTGAGGAACAAGGCAAAATGTCTATGGTGGATTTTAGGTATTTATCATGTTGTAGAATCTGTTGTCTTTTGATCTTCAGCTTTTTTTGTAAAACATTCTGTTTGCCTGAAGAATTTTCTGGTAGATTCTATTCTTCATTCTACTGTGAAATGTCCCCCATACCATGTCCTACACCACTAGCCCAGATTGTGATCAATCCAGCTCCAGGTGTAATAACTGGAGAGGTGTACTTTTCAGGAAATTCTGCACATTGTTTACTCCTGAAATTTATTTTCTTATTGCAGTCAGAAAGGTCTAGTTTAAATTAATTAGCCCTTGAGCCATTTAAGAATGCATTTGACTTGTATAGAAGTCCCTTTGTAAACTGTTGCTGTAAAACAGGTGGTTTCATTTGCATTTCTAGTTATCCTATCAGCTGTTTCTTGGTTATTTTTCTTGGTCTTTCAGACTTCAGCTTCATTACGACTATTCACGTTATCATTAATTTCTCAATTACATTATGATCTGAAGAAGCAGATACCTGAAAATATTTTGCAATCTTCTTATAGCCTTCTCCTGCTTTGTTGACAGCAATTATTTAAATTTTCAAAATGCTATGCAGCTGCTTAGTGCAGCCTCTGGATGTTGATTGTCGAGATTAGATTTGAAGAGTCAGAGTATTTCATTTTCACCTGTAAATTTCTACTGATTATTGTGAAAAGACAGTCCTTCCGAGCTAATAAAGGTCTTAACCTTCCATAAAAGTAAAAGCTCAAATCTCCCACACTAAAAATGTATAAAACTAAATGTTTAATCTTGCTGTTTAATGTTTAATGCTTAACTTTATGCACTTTGGAGTGCAGTTCATCTTCTACTCAGGTAACTATTCACAGTAACAAATTTTGACCAGGAGTGCATTTTTTATGTTAACACTGACACCACCATTATCTGATACTGCTAACTCAAAAGTAGTGCCAACTCATATAGGCTTGATTCTTTGACCCTACCAGTCTGAGCTATGGTCTGATTACACACTGTCTTGACTGACTCATGAGAGGAACCATGGGTGTCAGCAAGCTTCTATCTGTGCCTTGGCCCGTGTGCCCTGACAGGCTCTCTCTTTGATCAGTGCACCCAAGGCTACATCAAATCTCTGGTGTTGTGGCCATGCCTGTATCATGGGCATTGTGTGCCGTCAGAGAGTGGCACAATGGCCCAGCAGGCAGGGGACAGAGCAGGGGTATGGAAGCAGCTGCACTGTCTGTCCTGATGCCTCCACTGCTACAATGGCCCAGCATGGCACTATACAAAGGGACTACTCATAATGACTCAGATGGTGACAAAGTGTAATAGCAGAGACCAGGACAGAAAAAAAGATCAAAAGAGAACAGAGTTGGATGGAAAAAGTAAATACAACTTTTAAGACACATTTAACAGTTTAGTGATATTTAATAATTTAACAAAACAAAATAACTGATGAGTGTGGATAGTAGAAAATTACAACCGTCACAATTACATGTTCAGAAAAATATTAACTAAATATTCACAATATGTACACTGTAGTCATAAACGCTTTACTGACATAAAAATATCAGTAAAAGTAAGTAATCTGTAAAGGTTTAGAAGACTTTTAGTTTTATTTTAGTGAAATACACTGAGGTCACATATTTTGATAGACAGCTGTCAGAATTAGTGATTTCTCTATTACAACCTCAGTGTACACTCCAGTCATAAATGCTTTATTGACATAAAAATATGAGTGAATGTATGTAACCTGTAAAGATTTAGAAGACTTTGAACTTGAATTTACTGAAGTACAGTGAGGTCACATTTTGATAGACAGCTGTCAGGAAGTCTAAGCTCTGGATAAAGGCCTAATTATTAGATTTAACTTTTTGTGTCACTCAAGAAACCTGCGTTTACAATAACTACATAAATAAAATGTATTTAAAGAACACAACCTCACCTCTTCATGTGGAAGATGAATCAGTGTGAATCCATTTCATATATACTGTACATCACAAGTGTGTGTGTTTGTGTGTGTATGTGACAGCAGAAAGTATTCTCTGTGCCTCAGTTTCCATAAAAGGGCACATCGCAATGAGATACAATGATGTCATCCTCCTACATTCAGCTCAGCTCTGGCACTGTCAGGAAATCTTGTGTGACCTTCTACCCCCAATGTGCTTCCATTCAATATGTCTGCATGCATTACCTCACCACAGTATACACATACACTGTCAGCCTACCTTTTCTCTGGACTTTTGGTTTTAGTGATTGGTGATATCTGAGAAATGATGTTAGTATGTTTTTCAGCTTAGTAATCTGGGCAAGATGCCACCTCATTACTCACTGAATGACATCATTAGTAAAAACGCAACTTTGCTTGGGGGCGTGTTTTATAGTAACGCTGTGAGCCCTCGTCCTCCGACTTTGTTCCTGTGCACAGTAGGGATGGCCACTGTCCATCTGCGGAGTTGTCATCCTACCTGTCTCTCTTCATTACCCCCAGTTGAGTTTAGCCAGAAGTGGCAGATTTAGAGCCCCTGTTTTTTTGGTTAATGGTCATTTCAATTTTAGCATCCTGGAATGCCAGAGCAAAGATTATAAATCAAACTTCAATTTCCACTCGTTTCCCAACTGGTCCAGCAGCAGGGCAGGATTACTCATATCCCTAATGTGTATTCCTCTCCATATAAAAGTCTCCCATTCCCTGGCAGAGGCTCAGCGTGCTGGCTGAGTGGACAGGCCATTGACGTTTGCTTTTGGAGGTAGAAAAAAGTCTCTGATAATTATCTGCAATTAGCCCAGACCCACATTAAACACTTTCCTCTCTTATACTCTTCCCAGATGTAGATTTGTCCATTTCTTAGCACAAGTTTGGCATGTAATTCTCTCATTCTCCTTTGTGCAAAATTGAGGAGCAACTGCTCGAAACCATTCATCGGCAATTAATGAGAAAATCATAGAGGTAAAGAGGGAGATCACACACACAATGCTTACATTTATCAAACCCTTAGTGCTTGTGACAGTTTAATACCTGGTCTTAAAAGATAAGACTCCCATTTCAAATCCACGTAACCTTTGTAAACCTCTTTGAAAGGGATTTGGAAAGTTTTAAGATAGAAAATAAACAAGTAAGATTGTAAAATACAGGTGAACGTTAAGCTTTTGAAATGATTGGGATTAGAGTGATGATTTTGTGTAGGTATTGGTTTAGGCCTCAGTGATGCCAGCTAGAGAAGAAAGTCTGAATATAGCGTTGCACTGTGTGCACTGGGCATGATTGATACTGTTTTGTTTTATAAAATTAGGACTATACGAGATAAAGTTGTTTCAGCTGTTCTCGTAAGCCACCTTTTCTCTATGCCATTTTAAACATCATCCAGCCATACATCTACTGCACACCTAAGCACCTCCTGTAATCCAGGCAGGGAGAAGTAAACAGGCCTCTATCAGACTGGTGATTACCACCTCCTCTGATGGGGTGTCGACTGGAAACATGGTCAAGCCCAAAACACTGCTTTAAATCCAGGTACAGGGTCCTTGCAAACATACTTAGCCACCTTTTTGGACAACAACATGGAATCGTCTGTCAAGACTTGCCATTTCACACAGTATGCAATTTATCACCAATCTTGACATAATGTGTCTGGCTTACAAGAGAGAGCCAAGTGCTATAAATGTCTGTCAGAATTAAAAACCATGAGTTAGTCCTGATTTAACATACTAAGCTGTGGGTGATATACTGTCTGCTTTCCTTCACTGCCATCACTTCAATACCTGTCACTCTGGCAGTGCAGGCACATGTTGATGTAATCTTTAGACATCTCGTTAGGTCCCATCCTGGACCACATGACACTTCTTTAGCACACTGGTGAAAGCTGAATTTGGTCTTTGTTTATGTTTATAGAGAGAACACACGTCTCTTCCCTTAATTATGTACCAATAGTGAGGGCTCAATGAGCCATAAAGCCTCCGTTGTTTGAGGAGTGGTTCCTCTGTCAGAGTCTGGGGCGAAGCCTTTCTACTTTGATTTAAGACAAGGCGACTGAACACCCAAAACCAACACTGAGACCAAAGTGATGGGCAAATGGAAAAGAGGGAGAGCCATGTTGGAATGTGGGACAGAAACACGGATAAGTGCTCTTGTTTCCTATTCTGCTTGACCACACAGTGAAGCAGATGCTGAAGCACCATTACAAGGAACATTTCCAGCCATAAATGTTGGATTATCATAAACTTTAATTTACACTACGCTCTAATTTATTCTTTTCCCATTTATTCATCCGGACACTTTAAGCCACTTTTAACATGAATTCAAAGATGTGTGGTTGGTTCATAACATGAATTCTTTTCTACATCATTCTCAGTTGTGCTGGAGTTATGGGCTGGATATAGATGACCACAGAGTGGAGAAGGTCAAAATGGATGAATGTTACTTAAAAGGGAATAATATCAATAAATATTTTATAAATAATATCAAAACTTATGCAGTGTATTCTCAGTTATTATTTGCCCTGGTTATCATAAAATTAATCTATCATTGACTTTTTTCTGAAAAATTTTGTCCCAGTTATCATTCATCTGCCCAGTTTTTGTCAGTGTGCCCATGTAACTCGCCAATAATTTTGAATAAAAAAAAATGTGACCACGCATTCGTCATTCATTCTGACTTTGTTTCTCGTTGTTTCTTGTTGTTTCCCATTGATAACACTCAAAACAAACTAAAACACGTCACACTAATGTGATGGCGCATAGCACTACAGCCTGAAAATGGGTGTGAAAACATAAATAGCCAAGAACATCGAGAACAGGTGTACAAAACAAAACAAAAACTGTTGGCTGGACCACACCAGCACTCTCTAAAACAGAGCGTAAACCTGTAAGAGTGATGTTAAATGTTCATTTATCTATTTCATTAGATTTTTGTGTTTATTTCTCATTGTGTTCTGTGTGTAAAACTATAGTTATTCTATATAAAATGTACTTTTGTTCATATCTATGATTTATCACAAACTTATATTTAGTTGGCCAGAGGAGGATGGGTCCCCCATGTGAGTCTGGTTCCTCCCAAGGTTTCTTTCTCCAGCTCTGAGGGAGTTTTCCCTTGCCACTGTTGCTGTTGGCTTGCTCACCGAGGGTTAGGGATTAATGATTTGATGTTTATTACTAACCCTGTAAAGCTGCTTTGTGACATCAGTTGTAAATAGTGCTTTATAAATAAATGATTTGATTTGATTTGATCTTGGAGTGTCTGGAACAGATTAATTAGATTTACATGATTTCTTATGTGAAATATTGCTTCAGTTATCATTTGTTTCAGTTATTATCAGAGAATTTAGAACAGTTTAATGATGAAACCCGATGTTCCACTGTATAGAGTATGTAGCTAATATTCATAACACTAAAGATCAACATTAAGCTTTGAAACATCAACGTTCATACTGAATACTGTAATTATTCAAGTGAAACTAGCCCTTTTTATTGATTTTTTTAAACAGAAGGCAATAAAATCAAATCTCTCCAACTGTTTATGAATAGAAGTGACTGGCAGTTTAGAGGAGCTCAAAGCTCATCCGGCTTGTTTTTAAACATATGAAGAAAGTAAGATTTCTATACTGCTCCATCTGTGCTTTGTTAAGCTGAACCTTGGCATACCTAATAAATTAAGTGATGGTTTAGAATAAGAACGTTTGTTGAATTTCAGTCAGAATTTATGTCTGTCCCCGCAAAGTGCAGTGAAGTTCCATTACCGTCACAAGGAGTACAACTCCTGAAATATGTACTCCATTTTTCCTCCTAATTGGTTTCTTTGGTATTAATCTTGATCCACCTAAAGGGAGGATATTTAACTTAGCTTCCGCTGCTTGTTATGTTTGGCGGCAGAAAACACTGAACTGTAAAGGCTTCACAAATCTAAGCAGAACTCACTGTCCTGGGTCATGCTATTTTTGGAACCCAATGAAACAGACCATACCCAGTGCCCTGACTCTGACTTACAGGAGCTTTGAATCTGATACATTGTGGACTGTCATGATTGTTGCCCTGATGTACAGTCTTCATTAGAGCTATTATTCTGTGTGTTCTGAAGAAATTCAGTGTTTTATATTCAATCTGAAAGCCTCAGCATGGATGTCAGTTCAGGCTCTTCAGGACCACACATTTTCCATCGACTAAATAAATTATTTCCACATTGACCAGTTGTGTGGTCTTCTGTAACTAGTTCATATGAATCTACACAACTGAGTACATGGTGACAGCTTCTTACACTGCTGGTTGAGGCCGCTTTGCAGGAACGCAGCCTGCACAGCTGGATTAGGAGTTTAAGGAGATTTGGGGAAGTTTGGCAGAGGTTGGGCACTGACACAAGGAAAAATAATCAAAGTGTGTGACGGCATATAAATGTGGATTAATCTTTCCTCGCATCAGACCTTTCACTGAACCCATATTTTTAGAAAGCAAATGAAAAAAAAGATTAAAGCATCACTATGACAACAGAAGATTCATGCTTACATGCAGAAAAGCTTAATTTTGGCTCTGCTGACATCTGCTTAAAAACAGCCAAAACACTGTCCATGAGGCACTTTTATATGAGCAAAAGGTCCTGTCTTCTGTTCTGTGTGCAGCCAGTACTAAATCATGTGAAGGCTGCAGGACAACATTTAAATATCATAACCACTTGTTTGCCCAAGCTTAATACCAGACCATTTATTTTACCGTTGGGGTTTGGTCAAAACCATTCCCAGTTTTGAGCAATGGGAAAAAAGCTGGCCATTGTTTGTTTTGTTCTAAACTGTTATTTCTATCCGCATATTTCGGCCTTAGAAGCATTTCATGCGTAGTTGAAGTTTATGAAACATTATCCAACATTATTAAACACGTTTAGAGTGCTAAGATGTGGATAACATTACATAAATGCCAGGACATTTGCAAAATGTCACAACAATGAATGTGTCCCGTTAGCATGGTAGACCTTACAAGTTATGGAAGAACATGATGGCATGTTGAAGAGAAAGCGGGACAGTAGTCTTGAATTCCAACAAACTATATTGTGGCACTACAGTGAAACTTAAGAACGTCATGCAGTACAGAGAAATTCAAAGGTTTTGGATAGTGGTAAACATGCAAACATTGATAGTTTTACAGAAATCTTGGAATCGGGCAAGTCCAATGTCTGGTAGAGAACCCTTGTAACTTGAAACATGAATAATTGAAAATCCTTAAATAGAGAAATTTACCCATCAAGTCTCATTTTGAGGGCATGAGACCAATTTGTGATTTGGTTGCACCTCTCAAATGGCCTCCTTCAGCACTATGTGCTGCCTTAGAAATAGTTAGTGTACATAGGTTTATGTGCATTGTTTGTTAATCTGATTGACTCGGGCCCTTTACAGACTTACTTTGTTACAGACGTATTGAGGGATGAAGTAAGAATTTGAATGGAGAGAGTTGGGGATTAAGGAAACCCAGTCGATATGTTAATTACGGGATGGTGTGCAGGTGCGCTGGGCCCTTTTCATGTTCTCGGCTGGTTTGGGGATGACCTCATTCCTCTGTGTTCTGGCACAGTGTGTCCTTTTCCTCTCTGTCGTGAGCTGCTGGGCTCCGCACACATCATCTGCAGCATACGTAAATATTTCAGATGTGCGGTCCGGAGCCGAGAGCCACGGTCTTGTCAGAGCTCTAAGTGCTTCTTTGCTTTTTACGTTGGATTCAGTGAGAAAGGCAAGACATCTGTGGGT
Organism: Crenuchus spilurus; assembly: GCA_036984385.1. NCBI lineage: Eukaryota > Metazoa > Chordata > Actinopteri > Characiformes > Crenuchidae > Crenuchus > Crenuchus spilurus. The sequence goes on along the minus strand of BRDA01071686.1, from coordinate 3,603 downwards.
CTGATACTTTTAAAAGACTGAGGAAATGTTCCGTGATCCTACATTTTGGAGCTGAGAGTATGTATCAATATGAAGCCAGCAATGCATTCAGAGACACTGACAGAAGTCTTGAACTTCTAAAACTGCCTCTAGACAGCATGCCCATGTTCAATGGATCAGCAAAAGGAATTATAACTTTCCATATCTGAAATGTTGTAACCCAAATAAAAATACATGGACTTCTGACCACAGTCAATGAAAATGCATCAATCTGAGGAATCACTCAATAATGACTAAAGCATGAGCCCCGAGTGGCTCAGCAGGCTAAGACGCTGACACTATGACCAGAGGATCGCGAGTCAAATCCCGGTCATGCTGTTTGCCATCAACAGCTGGAGATGCAAAGATGCAAAGAGAGCAAAAATTGGCAGTGCTCTCTCTGGGTGGGTAGATGATGCTCTCTCTCCCTGTCACTCTCACATTGCAATGTCCGCTGACTCAGGCATCTACTGATTGGTCCATTCGAAACTAGAGACCCTGAGCGTGAAACCTTTCCTCTGAGCGCGTTGGCTCCACAGGGACGGTGTATCAATTGGTAATGTGAAAATGCATTGTGTGCATGTCTTCACCCTCCTTGAGTTAGGGTCAATGCAAAGTGATGGGGAGAGCGACTAATGGGTTGGGTTAATTGGCGACTACCACATTGGGAAAGGGAGAAAATTGGCAGAAATTATAAAAATAAATAAATAAATAATGACTAAAGCAATATGGCAGAAATGTTGTTTGTTTTTGAGCCTTGAAGTCAAAAACCAAGATTTTGCAATTTTTTTTCAGGTTTCATAGCAAACATATCATTCAAACACACATAGCTCTGCCACAACAGAGAACCTTTATTAAGTGGATGAGTGTTTTTCTGTGCATTTGAGTTTGAGTCATTCAAAATAAGGCACTCAAAACTTTGTTTTTGATTGCATATGTATTAAAAGCTTCTGGAGTTGGCGCTCACGCTGCCAGGTTGTGACCAAAATTCCACAAGTACACATATATAACTCTGCAATATTTTATTGAGACACTTTTTATTGAGACATGTTTTTCAGAGCGAGTTCCAGCGCGGTGCTTTTTTCCACACACTGATGTGATCTGCCATTCATATTATAATGACATGGTAATTCCGAAAATGCCAGTGGAGGATTACTGGCCTGGAAATGTGTGAAAATGCCTATCTTTTTAAACAAAGAGCGCTCACATGAACAAAGACCTCACACCTATTTTATGAAAATTCAATGTAGGAATGAGTGACCACAAATAAAACCACATACAATGTCTAAAAACTGTAATGAGCAGTGTGTAGCCAACACCTCTGTTTATTCAGTTCTGAGCTCAAAAGTCTTGGCTAGAAATGTTTAGAGTGTTTATCACAATATATCAGCACATCTGAAAACAGGTTTTTGGAAAGTCTAAGTTTAGAGCAGATTTAATCAGAATATAGATTTATGACACTCTTACTGTTTGCTGAGTTTGTGCTGAACAGAAGTCTGTGTAACACTTTGGGAGAAATAATTTTAGATGTGTGTAATTTGTAAAAAGTCAGAGCATTTCAGACTACATCAGAGTGTCTGAAAAACCCTCAGACTCCAGAGTGTTAAAGGAATTAAATCAATGACCAGAAATGGCTGCACGTCTATTATCATGTATAAATGACTGAATGTTAATAACCACTAAAATGTAGCTGTGAACTCTCGAGTAGAATATTTGGAACTTGGGCTCATTTCAGCAGTTTTTGGAATATTGGTATATTCAGTGAAGTGAAATATATAACCTTGATACTTCAGTGAAATGAAACCATTTTTAAGGAATGCACTTTAGAAGAGTATTAAATAAGTGCTGACTAACTGGATGTATCAGTGACTGTATCTGGGCCTTCAGCTTCATTGCACACTTACATCATTATGCAACAATTCCTCTCTGCTCAGCTGGGCCTGGGCATCTGGAGTGATAAACACCCACACCACTATTAATCTCAAATGCTACACCAGCACTGATGGAATTACAAATACTATAGAATTTCAGGTGTCACGTTTTCACACATGGTTGATATTCCTGTCAGGGGGGATGGGACTGTTTTTCCAGGCCTTTCGAGTGTGAAAATCAGATAAGGGCTGTTGTGGATGCAGTGACGATGGAACATGGATTTTCAAGAAGATAAATGTACACAGAGGCCAAAACATGTTTGCAGTATGTCACAGAGATGTGAAAAGATCAGCCTCTATCTGATAACTTCCTCCAAAGTGTCACATCGACACATTCCAGGCATTTTGTTGCATGCAATCTAAACGGCCTCCACTGGAAATGACCCAGAGCGCCATTACGAGGCAGCTGCTGATGATAAGCAGATACTTTTCCCTGTCGTGTTTCTGGTGTACTGAATTAGAGGGAACTGCTGACCTGCTGACCTCAGCAGCTGAAGGCCTTCTGGGGCAATCATCTGCAGCTTGTATGAGAACAAAGAAGGATCCATGTTTGTACAGTGGATCAGGAGTACAGGGTACTGTTTTGGGTTTGTTTTTTTTTGCTTTTGTTTTATGGTCAAAATAAATAGTACCTGAAAATTAGTAAACTCTTGACATTTTTTTTATATTTCCTTTTTTTTCTTTAAAAAATTACACCGGATTTTCTCCCTAATGTAATTTGGTGGCCAGTTTTTTATCACCTTTTTTACAACCTTTTATCAACTCTCCCTAACTGTCCACTGACTCTCCTGAGAGAGGGCAGATGAGCACAGGCCTCCTCCAACACCAGTTATGTCAAGCCCCTTTTTTCAGAACTGCTAGTGATACATTACCTCTGGACAGCTAGTGCGCTCTGAGGAAAGTGCAGATTCCCAGTTCTGATAGATCGCCCAGCAGACGCCAGTGTCAGTTAACATTATTTTTTCTAGTGTGCCATCTTGCCCACCCGAAGAAAGAGCATGGCCAATTCTGCTCTCTTGAGGTCCTGGCTGTCGATGGCACTCTAAAAACAGCATGATTGAGATTTGAACTTGCGATCCTCAGATTATAGTGCTGAGTCACTCAGGGCCTAATTTTCTATATTTTTGCATAACTACAGTATGCAATAAAAGTGGGTAGTACTTTATTCACTAGATACTTAGTATTTCATTGGTAAATGATAGGGTTGAGCCGGATACTCATTTCAGATGATTCTGGTATGGATAAAGCATTTTTAATGAGTATGAGCAAAAAACGAGTAAAACTCGTTAGTATCCATGCTCATGCTGAAGGGAAATCCTCATTGGACAACTGACTGTCTTCACGATCTTTGATTGGCCAGTCACAGAGCGCCCGCTCCTCCCTTCATAAACAGTCTCTGCAGACACTCTCACAGACACACAGGCAATGACTGACTGATCTCTCTGTGCTTGGCTTCACTGTAGCTCACTGCTCTCTTCAGTACTCCTTAGGTTTTCTTCAGCTCGCCTCTATTTCAGTTTGTATGATGTTTAAAGTTATTTGGTGAACTGGTTTCATGACGTATGTGGTGCATTTGACAAGACAGAGCTGAAAACGGATCATGTTGTGGCTCAAACAGAGTCACTGCCTCCACTGCAGTTGGGTTTTTTTGCCA
>BRDA01071675.1:0-15869 GCA_036984385.1 Crenuchus spilurus | reverse complement strand
GACATTTGCCATCTCCACATCATTGCATTCAGTTTTTATTCACAATTTGTTTAGTGTCCCAACTTTTTTGGAATCCAGTTTGTATTTTTTATTATTTAAAACTTAGCAATGATGCAGAATTTTTCAGAAGTACTGCAATACTTGAAATATAGCATGTATAAATAGCTTTTAGTCCTCTATGTTTAAGTGTTTAAGTGATTGTTGTGTATAAAATAAGAAAAAAAATATCACCAAACCAAACATTTGTTTATATATGTATGTATGCATGTATGTATGTATGATGATGATGATGATGATGGTGAGGAGAGATAAAGACAGAACATTCTGCTCCTCTCTGTCATCTCATAAATCTCTCAGCCTGTCAGTACAGGACCAGCTGTTGTCATGACGACAGATTCCAGTCAGGAGCACTATTGCCAAGGATGCAGCAACAGCAGCTCAGAGCGAAGCCATGAAGCCTCAGAGATTTACACAAGAGACTGAGCTTCAGAGAAGAGATGAGCTCTGCAGCTTTAGAGACCTTATCCCCACTGCTCTTCATATGTGGAAACACTGGAATTTGGCTTCCACATCAACAGCTCACGATGCTTTTGCAGCAGGCTGCACATATATGGCATCATGGTAGCAGCTTAGCTCATGATCTAAATGCATCTGCATTTCATAACATACATAAACACATACGTAGTGTGAACACAAACACTATTAGAACAGACATTTCTGCACAGTTCAGTCACTGAGATGTATGGTCCATTTAGGACAGAGGGGGACAAGGGGGGACAAGAAACAGGACATGGTAGGACAGAGGGGGACAGGAGAAAGGAAAGGGTGGTACAAAAGGGAACATGAGACAATACAGTGTGAGAGACAAAGGGCAACAGGAAATGTCATAGAGGTGGGCAGGAGACAGGACTGGGTGGGATAATGCAGCCAGGAAATGGGACATGAGAAGCTTCAGGGTAGAAGACGAACCAGGATATGGTAGGATAAAAGGTGGATAGGACCAAGGACATGTTGGGGCAGGAGACAGGAAAGGGTAGTACAAATGGGCACAGGAGACAGGACAGGGTGAGAGACAAAGGGCAACAGTAAATGGGACAGAGGGGGCAGGAGACAGGACTGGGTGGAACAGAGGGGTCAGCAAATGGGACATGGGGACAGGAGAGGGGACACAAACCAGGACATGGTTGGATAAAGGGGGACAGGACCCAAGACAGAGTGAGAGACAATGTGGGGGGAGCGGGAACAGGAGATGGGACAGGGAGGGATGAAGAGGACAGAAAATAGGACAGATGCAGATAAAATGGGACAAATGTTGACAGGAGATAAGGCAGCAGCATCATGGCATCATATGTAGCTATGGCATATTTGTTATCATGGTAGCAGCTCAACTCATGACCTAAATCTTCATTTACCTCTAGTTAAACCTACATTTCTGCATAATTCAGTCAGTTTTTTAAAATTGTGCTTTTTAGAAAATCTGTGCTTCTTTATGGTGAACATGGAATATAATTCATTGTTTGATTACCCTGTGTTGTATATCATAACATGGACTAAAAGATCATTATTCTCTCACTCCTGTTCCTGAGTCTTTATCACAGAAATAGTCTTGTTTTGACAAATGATATGCCTTCACAAATTATCACCAGGGCTGTAGTACTCAAGTCTGGTCTCAAATTCAAGTCTGTACTCTTGAACAGAATAGTAATTGAACTCTGACTTCGGAGACCGGTCTCATTCATTTTCATTTTTTCCAACATCTTTAAAAATGCAGATTGTCCACACGAGCAAATCAAAACAAAATAAAGATGTTTGTGTAAAATTTCGCTGACTGGGCTGAGACATGGTCAGTAATGGTTTATTCAGAGCCAGAAAATGTTTGGATTCAGAGCAGACACTAAATGTAAAGACTTTGGGGCTGCTGATGAGCAAATGTTCTTTAACTGTCGCTTAAATTCAGTTTTACACCACAAAGAATTCTCATCTAGTTCACTGAAAAAAGAAACACACATAAGAGGATCTGTAAGAGTTACAATAAGACTATTTCTGAGATATTCAGGGCAAGCATCCATCATCCAGTTAAGTTGGATTTTGGAATTTTAGACTTTTTTTGACTTACTGATGGAGCCAACCTGTAGAAAAAAATCTGAGCCACTGACTTGCTGTCCACTCAGGATGCAAATTGGTTGCAAATGTTATTTATTCAGTGGCGTCTCTAGAATAGAAAGTCAGATGGTGCACAATCAATTCTGTGGGCACTATACCACTCGTCAGTGAAACTATACACAAACGTTGTTCAGTTCATTCAACCACAAATGCACCTCATCAGTGAAATTCCAAAAAGCATAATCTGACTTGATTTGCAATCTCAACAGGATTCAGACTTTACTTGAGTCACTTATAGGCACTTATAGGCTCTCTAAGTGAACCAGGGCTAAAATATTCTTGTTCCACACCAAGGGACATGAATTACAATTATAGCACACCCTAAATTTGAATGGGGGACCACGGGTATTTTCTCCTTTTTATTTTGTTTCCACTGGAATCTTCCACATTAGTGTTTTTTTTTCTCTTCCCCTGACACAATTCCATGATTTTCCAACCAGATGTCACCTTGTGTTGGGAAAACATATTTTTGTCAGCTGTTAATGTTTATACATTATAAATATTTCCCTCATAAACAAATCCAATTAAAATTGATTACTGTTCTAAGACTTAGTTTGAAATGTAAAAGAAAGACATGTTCCTTGCTAAATTTAAGTTTTATAGTTGTTATATAGTCACACAAGGGAAATAAAAATATTTTGGACTCCTGTGCAGTTAATTAATTTTTTACTTTTGCAAAGGGAGTCTCACTTTCAACAGCCAAAATATAGAACTTTTTTCTATAAATTTTGCGAAATATAGGACATTTTCGGATATCGTTTTTTTCTGCTGTTCTTGTTCCCAACATCATTCAAACCCACTAGTGATAAGTGCTATGATGTAGAGGTGGTGTAAATCAAGGGAGAGACAGGAAAGGAATTTGAAGTCTGTAAATAACAAAAAGCAGTGTATATTCCTTCATTTTTTATTAATGCAAATGAACTACAACATACTATTTAACAGTACTGCATCATCATCAGCACAAGTGCACTGAGTGCCTAAGAACACTCAACTGTAAAACTGCACCATTCACCAAAGGACTCATCAGTCAGTCATTCCATAAGTCAGTCATTCCATAAGCCCCTCCCCTCAGCATCCTATTAGCCCATCCTCATGTCCTTCTGTTTAAGAAAGCACAGCAGAAGCAGGTCAGTGCTTTGTGCTGCAGGTATTTGTGCAAGAATGAACAATGTAAGCCCTTTCTTAAGACATTCTCAACAAAATTCACAAAATAAAATGTGTGGCTGTTAAAAAATCAACACGTCTTGTCTCATAGCAGTCTCGTTTCATAATCTCACATGAAGTAAGGTTGAACCCTGAAGTCATGGTAAACCTTAATACTGCTAGTAAACTCTAAAGTGACCTCAGCTGCACAGTAAATCTGTCAGTGTTAAATCAACACTATTAGAGTTAAATTAACACTGAAGGTGTCAAAATGTAACACTCTCAGTGTTAATTTAACTCTAATAGTGTTGATTTAACACTGGCAGATTTACTGTGTGGTCACCATATAGGATGTGACATCCAGTGTTGATGTATAGATGAAAAGTGCAAAAAATAAAAAAATAAAAATAAAATAACCAGCATCTGTGATAGCATGGAGGTGCATCAGTGCTCACGGCTTGATTCATCTAGATATGTGAAGGAACCATTGATGCAGAGGCTTATATTGGTATGAAAACATATTCTGTCATCAAGGCAACGTCTTTTCCCAGGAACTCAGCAGGACAGTGTCAGAACTCACACTGCCATAGTTCAACAAGCAGAGTTTATATGGAAGTGATAAACTCTGAATCTCCTTTGAATACAAATTACTAACAGCTTTTGTTATCGCTGACCTCCTCTCTCAGACATTCTCTTCCATACCATGCATTCATTCTCTGTTGTCTCTTTTTCTGTTTTTCCTCAGATCTTGTCTTCTTTCAATAGAAGATATTTTTCAGTTCCTTTTTTTTGACCCTCACACAGTGTCAGCATAAAAATATGAAATAATGGCAACAATTTAAACAAAAAAATTATCCCCCAAGAGTCCCTTTGGGCACTTTATCAAAACAAGAACAAGTACAAATAGTTTTTATGTAATGTGTGCTGTAAATCAGCCAATCAATAAAGATCTACTGCCATTACAGGTTTAATTTTTCATGTGTGGTTGGGTAAATGTAAATGGTAAAGGGTAAATATCTCCACACCAACCATATGATTTATAACGTGTGCACTTCTCTGACATACACACTAAAAAACAGTGGTAAGTACTGTTTTCTACTCAAAGGCACACTTTTCATAAATGTACCGTCAAAGGTACATTTGAACCTCTTTGGGTGCAGAACAGTACCTTAACTGGTACAAAAACTATGGGTACCACAATGGAAAGGTACTCTATAGTACCTCAATAAATTACAGCCACAGTGACAACCTTTCTACTCTCTTAAGTACAAATGTGTACTTAATTTTTAGTGTGTACCATGCAAATCTTCAATTATTTCCCTCTTATGTCTCTTCTGTTTTTTCCTCAGCTCAGTTTAAAGTCCATTTTCTGGCACCCACACTGTTTTTTAGCTCCAGCATGTACACCAGCCAATCAAATCAGAGCTTGTCAAAATGATTCATGAGCCCACCATAAAAGACAAACAGTTTGTTTCAGGAAAATGTAAAATAATCGTTTTTTAAATGGGATTGTTAAATCACATCTGTGTGGAACAATGTCACATACCTTCCATACACTGTAGCTATCAGAGAACAATTTGTGCATTGTATGGCCCCTTTAACATATTGTGCATCACAAAAATTTCTATAAGTATTGTAATATTGGCACATTTCCTACCTTACAAAATCTTTAAAGCAGCATCAGCAATAATTTGGTAGACCTTGGCATCATAAATTGTATCTCCCTGCTCACTGAGGGTGTATAGAGGCGGAGCTAGATTTAGGTTTGGGGTGGCAAAGTGAAGCCGAGCCAAAAATGGTAACTTATGCCAACAAATAATTAATGGTGATTTTATTTACAGCCATCACGACATTACAGCTCCTCTTAAGTACTGCCTCTTCAACCGCCTGCTGGCTGGTTTGATATCTGATCTATTGGCCATTCTTTCATTCATCTATAATGAAACTACATCCAGGACATGACACGAGGGTTTCTACAGCATCCAATGACAATATCAACTGGAACTGCTCATGCCATAGCTCCTATAGCCAAAAACATGCTTCACAGAAGTGGGGGTGAGCTAGAAATAGGATTATGCAGACCTAAAATGGCTTTGATGTGGCGATGGCTCCTGTCCCCTACCTCTAATTTATCTTACTTTCTTTCCCCATCTGCACACACTGGTTAAAATATTACCCCACCCTTAGCAAAGCTGGTTGTATTCATGTAGCTTTCGTTACATAACTTGACGCACAACATGAAAGGCGTGCCGAAGAATAACACGCTCATTTTCAGAAAAGTGTTTGAAGCACGACAGCGATGTGAGAACAGCATGGGACCCCTAGTGGGCCTCTGGGAGCTCAGGGTAAATCATCCTGTCTCACCTTGGACTTATATATAGTCAGTAGAATTTCCAAGACTCTCCTTGGCTTTGCTTTTGAAATGACGTGTTGGATTGTCTTGACCGCCCGCTTAAGATTCTATCAGAAAAAGTGGAATAATAGAAAAACTGAGCTTTTGGTTGGGTGGCTTAGATACATGTGTCCACAAGCAACATTTGTTGTGTTGATTGACTGTTTTTAGAGCCACATGAGTTACCAGAGTTTCAGTTGACGGGATTAACCACCTTGACAAAGTATCCAGCCATATGACACATTGGCACAAATGCACACTGGCGCACACACATACCCACAAACACAGACTCACTCACCATCTTCATCTTTCTTTTCTTGCCCCCCACCCACCCCCCTTTTTTCCAGAGGGAATAAGAGGAGCCCTGAGGTGGTGAGGCTCACAGGACACACGCTCACCCATGAGTTCTATGCCCAGTAGCACATCCAACACCAACGGAGTCATGCCTGAGCTGAAGAAATTAGGTATGATCTGTCTCTGTCTCTCTCTCTTTCTCTCTCTCTCTCTCTGTCCTTCTATATCTCTCCTCACTCTTCAAATGCATTCCCATCTGTACAGCAGGGTACTGAGCAAAATCGATTTATTTTTCCCTCAGTGTCAAGCTTTCAACTAAATTTAATGCAACTTATACCCGCTGACAGGACCTCCTCCTTACCACTGCTTTACTGTAACTACTGTATGTGCTCATATTATACAGCTAATACAGTTACCTAACTTTTCATCCAGCTAACACAGAATGAGTGCAAGTAGTTTAATAGTACATAATAATGATGCTTTTGCATATTTATGTAAATGAATCATTGAAAACTTTTTTTATTAATTTTATTTGCTGGAAAAATTACAAAAATAATTTTATTTTATAAAATTAAGTCATTTTACCATTTCACATTCTAATAAGGTGAATTGATGTTATATACGGGTTATGACTGCTTTACTGACCTGACATACGACCTGTTGCTTATAGGTAAAAAGGGGGAAACACACGAAAAAGGTTTAGCACCATTTATTTCATCCTGGTACTTTTCTGTTCTCTCTGGCCCTTGAGCCCTGATGCTTCTCTGACAGGCGAAACTGTATCATGATGGAAAACGTTTGTGTCCCGTTACTCAAATATGACAAACTATTAATCTCAGACTGTGAAATGTAGATGGTGACGCAACTTAAAAACATCCCTGAGGAAACTGTACACTTCTACATGCTGAGAATACTGCACATGCTAACGTACAGCTTTAGTGGTGGGGTGGCACCTATAAGTGTCGCCGTAAATTGTGGTGTGATGACCATAAAAAGTGACCGATGTGGCGAAGAACGTAGGAGAACTTTCCCTTATTTATTATCCTAGATTTAATAATGCATCTGTCTAATATTACATAGGTATGACTGATGCCAAAACTCAACATCAGCAAATGCATGTAAAATGGGACTCAGTGTATATGTTCTATGGAAAAAGAGAACTGTAATTTAAACCATCAGGTACTGTAAGCAGTGACAAGTTATGATGAACTTTGTTGACATGATAGCAATATAGATGATGGTTGACTAGAATTCAGTGCATAATTAAACCATCATAAACACCTGCAACAGGGATGAGCAGCATGAAAATATTTGAAAAAATAATTTTTGTGATAAATTAATTTACCATATGCTTTAATGATGGGGTGGCACTGATAAGTGTCATTTGAGGGCAATGCCAGTACTCAAAGAACATGCACCTTTACAGAGAGCACAATTAGTGCAGCCTAATGTGTGAAATATTCAATAAAATCACTGTACTCTAGCATTTGATAACATTTTTACATTTTGCAGTACTGGGGTACTGTGTCCCTTTTACAACATCAGACTACAATATCATGTTATTGTGTATCATAAAAGTATTGTGACACAATATTTTTTGCCCTATCACCCACTCCTACCAGAGTGATTGCTATCAGACAAAAATATGAAGCTTTGAAGAGGACATTTTCATTTTGTTGTCAAGATGTAAGGTCACCTATTGTTTAAATATATAAAAAAAATTCTGCACATTTTATTGCACCATTTCTATTAAATTTGTCTAATTGAACACATTATTTTTTGCACCAAAAATGTTCAATTAAAAAAATAAAGAGCATGTGCACTTTAAAAATGTTTAAAAAGATGAGTTCACTTATTTTCAGTTAATCAATAACTTTTGCATATAACTATATATGTTTAAGTAAACATTGTGTATATTAGCGGGGGTGGGTATTTGGACATGTTTAGTAGTGGGAGTCGGATTGGGGGTGTTGGGGGTGGGGTGGGATGGGTGAGAGGGATGATGACTGGCCACAAGATATCAAAAATACGCTGGTCCATGGAGGGGACTGATGACATTTCTCAGCCGGAAAGGGCACCTTGGGCATTGCTGGCATACTGTGGCTCCCCCGAGTGTTGCGTACTATCCTCGGTGTCAGAACAAAATAGTAATAGTCTTTTCAGAGAGAGTTTAACAGCTGCTGCATTCAACAAATGAGAATAAATCAAGTGGAAAGCCTGTGGAGCACCAGCTCAGTCTCTCTCGGCTCTCTGGCATGTTCTCTACTTTTCTCTCATTCTTTGGGGTGGATGATGTATCCTGATTATATTAGTATCCATCAGTAATTACTGATAATCAATTTAACATAAAAGGGAAAGAAAAATACAAAAGGCTTTGTATGATATACCAAGTAATGTTGGTTTTATAATATTTGATTGTATATTATACTGATAACATATTATATTTTGTTATTTAATAAAAATTATAGGCCACAATATATTTCAGTATAAATATATTTACATTTGACACTCAACTTGCAACACTATGCAGTTTACAAAAATAATTTCATTCAAATGACTGATATTAATAATAAATTCATATCAGTAATTTGACTGTTGACTGTTACTGTTTTATATTATATTATATTATATTATATTATATTATATTATATTATATATGTGCTGACCCTTCATGCATTAATATTATATTAATTATATTTATATATTATATTATATTATATTATATTATATTATATTATATTATATTATATTATATTATATTATATTATATGTGCTGTCCCTTCATGCATAGGCATCTCATCACTGAAGTATAAATAAATAAATATATTCTGCTGTGCACTATAAGGACGTTGACCGTGCTGTATGCTTGTAATATTGTGGGCTGTGAACGCAGCGGAGCTCTATAGTTAGTAGTCATAAATTGCAGAGTTACACAGATTGGAATCACTTGAGCTGCTGTGTTTTTACTGCTCTCGTTACACAGTGGCGTGAAACGCAAGCGGCCCGACAGCTCAGCAGGTGCCTTTATGTGTAGGACACATTTAGACACCACTTGCTTTTATGGATCATTTATAAAATCATCACAAAGTCTGCTGTCATATAAATTCACCTCACTGCTGTCACCATATAGACACAGATGGCTGAACACGTGGACACAAAGATAGACAGAAAAGCACATGCACAGTAACACAGAAGAGTACACAGACAGAAAAGCATGTGCACGAATAGAAAAGTATACAGACAGGCAGGAAGACAAGGACACAGACAGAACAGCACATGCAGACAGACAGACAGAAAGCACAGTACAACCAGACAGACAAGCAAATTACACAAACAGAGACAGACAGAAAAGCACACACTGAGATAGACAAACAGACAGACAGAAATGCATATGCACAAGCAGACAGACAGAAATGCACATGGACAGACAGACAGACAGACATGCACCTGCACAAGCACAAGCATTCAAACACAAATGTACAAGCAGACAGACAGACCAACAGTCAGAACAGCACACACTGAGCCAGACAGACAGAAATGTGCAGACAGACAGAACAGCACACACTGAGACAGACAGAAAAGAACATACACAGTTATGTAGTCACCGAAAGGAACATTTCTGCCGTCTGAAAGTCATCGATGATGATGATAATAATGGAGTAAACGGAGGTGGAAAGACACATTTTTGCCTCTTTATTTGATTGAGTGGTTGAGTTGATAATAGAGTAAATAGAGTCATCAGTGTGTAATTCAATGTTGATTTTATGATGTGTTTAATGTGCTGTTTGTTGAGGCAGGAGTGTGTACCTACCACTCTGCTCAAGTTCTTCTGCTGCTCTGCCTTTACCAGCCAACAACATCTCTCTTTCTGCCAACACTTCCCTCTCATCAATCATCTCAACAAGTCTCTCCCTATCGCTTCTCCTTCTCCTCTCTGTAGCTCTCTCCCTCCCCGTACCCCTCTAGTGTACCCCCTCCCCCCACTCCAGTTTCAAATCCCATCCATCCATTTTTAAACTCCACACCCCACATGACTTAGGCTTTACCTTTTACCTTTTACTGTTGATGGGGAAACTCCACACTGGGACAAATAATCTCTCAGTCACTCTCCTAACACTGGAGGAACATGATTCATGATTAGTTACACAATTACAGAGGTGTGTGCTTTTGTCCTGTGACTAGTGAGATGAGATTTATTCAGCAATCATAAGATCTGGTTGTTTGTCATTCTCAGTTACTCATAAGACTGCATTGTAAAACCAAATTTTTTTTTCAATTTTATAATCCCTTATTAGTTTCACAGTTTGAAATTTTTGGCCTTCGCATTTTACCCAGCTGTGTATTGAAACTCACACACACACACACACACACACACACACACACACACACACACACACACTAGCAGTGGGCAGCCCTATCCATGGCACCCAGGGAGCAGTTGGGGGTTTGGTACCATGCTCAAGGGCTGTCATGACCTGCCTGGGGATTGGCTCACGGCTGCCCCAATCCAGTTACCAATATAATTAGCCAAGACACATTCAGTCATTAACTTAGATCTGTCCCAGTCATTACATTTTTATTAAAATGAACTGTCTTATGAATACCTTTTGACAAGTTTGACTACTAATTTATTTAAAGTAACTAACAACTCATAAACCTTAGTTTAGAAGCTATTCCTACTTTGTGGCAAATATTAGACTATTCTGATATGAAATATAGGGCACTGTTATGTGCTTGTTTTTCTTGAGAGTGTGGAAATATAAGTCAAAAACTGTTATGTAAGCGTACAATGCTAACAACATTAGCATTAGCTCATGGTTTGTTATAACAGCTAAAATGTTTTTCTTCTCAATACTAATGGTGTGCCTCAGCAACAAGGCTTCCTTTTATTTACATTTATTTCCCTAAATCCTAAATAATGAAAACATGGTTATTTCCGTGATAATATACTGTAAATTTCAGTTACTGGAACCTAGCTGCAGATAAAATAATTGCAATCAGATTGAAACACTGATCAAATGAAACAACTGTGATAGCCAAATGTATCCCCACATTTATGGAAAAAAAACTAGGACAGGCCTACATCATACATGAAAACAGACTCTCAAGCCAAATATTTTACAACTCATATACAACTTAGAAATTTGGTTACCAGACCATAATGAACAATCTCCTGCTCAAAAGGTCTGTGAGCTTGGGATCAGTGTTGCCAGATCTCGCGATAGAAACAAGCAACCAGCTCTATGAAAACAACCCCAAAATAAGCCCAACTGGCAACCCATCACATTCTGTAAAACCGAGGCCACTTTAAAACAGTATAAAGGTAAACATTTATTATGACATTATACATAAACAACACCAAAATTATGCTGAACACTTTTAATGTAAAAATTTTGAATAACTTAAATGATTTAATAAATTACTTGAAAAACTTAAATTATTTGAATATCTTAAAATCTTTTAAGCTCTGATCAAAAGAATACTGGACTATTGCTTTGCATCTCTCATCTGAGGTCGGAGCCATTCTTTCAGTGCACTCTCTTTTTCCCCACTCTTTATTATATATTTTTCCATATTTTCCCCAATTACTCAAGCTCATTGTTATGCTGCCTCGTCACACTGGGCTCTGTCTGGCTGCGTGCTGTGTGTTTGTTTGGGTGTGTGGCTGGTAAACTTGGGCTGGGAGATAATCAGAGTTTCACTCAGAAAGAAAGTCAAGCCCAAATAAGCAACTTCACGTAAAAAAACAAGCCCAAAAAACCGCAACCCGCAACTCACGAGATTTGCAAGCAACTTTGGAAAAAACAAGCCCAAAGTCGTTTATAATAAGCGGACTTGGCAACACTGCTTAGTGTCAGACACAGCTGTTTGGTTTGTTAATTAGCATGTTTGTAAAATGTGCTGGCTAACCGCTAACACTAGGCTGTCAGAATCATATGTTAGAAAAGTCTATATTTTTAAATGAGACAAATATGCTAATTATAACATAAACAAAATTTTTTGCGGTTGCTAATGCTATTTTAGCAAACTCTTTAGAAAATATATTCTAAAAACACAAATATTGTTTACATTCTCGAGCACTTAGTGTTCAGTGTAATAGTAATGTTGACTTTATTATGACCTGGAAAGGTAAAGAACTGAATAAATTATATTTCTGTAGGTTTCTAATGGTTTCTAAGTAACACTGGCTTCAAATACCAAAAACACAACTGGAGCTCAAAACCAATCAAAGAAGCACCCAACAAACAGCAGCTCTGTTATTGTCATCAGCACAATCATTTTCTCATTACACCCTGACATTGTTTAAAACGGCCATTAACATGGTCAACTGAATAATAAGCCTTAAAGCACAGTAAGACTTGAGGAAATTCAAAAAAGCAGTGAAGGTTTTAGTATGACACCCACTCCAGAGAAATAAACCATTCTGGCTTGAGCACTGTCCAAAATTCACAGCTGTCAATGTTCATGGTACTGCCATGTGGTTCCTATAAACTATATCTCATATCTCAAACCATAAATGACATCTCATATCTCAGTCATATTTCAGAAACCGCAGCCTTGTTTGTACATCTGCTGTTCATGCTTCTTTCCATCTCACCCATGTCAGATGCACAACTATCAGAGAAGCCGCCTGTCAGTGTGTGGCTCTTCACACGTTCAGCTTTCGTCTACATATCCCTGCATCCATTCCACAACCCTGATCCTGTGGCACAATCTGATCTGCCCTGATCTGTCTACCACACCCAGGCTTGGCACTGCCAAAACAAACTGCTCATTTCTGCTCTGACATATGGGTCAGAACCATGCACTGAGCTCATCAACCATAGCCGGCAGCTAAATTGAGCTGGGTGTTTACAATGAAAGCCAGGTTAGCAATATTGTTGCTGGGAATTGCCCAGTAGTGACAGCTTTAATTCCCAAACTCATTGTAAATATATTACTAAGTAACTATTCGGAAAACAATTCAAACTGCCAGAGTTATTTTTATCAATTTTATTTTTATGCTCTATGATGCCTTGTATAATTTATGGCCAGAACTTAAGTCACAGGACAGATAATATTCTAAACGCAAATAACTTGTGTCATTCCCAGTAATGAGTGAATAAATTAAAATGTTAATAATCTTTCATTTGTAACCAAATTATTAGTGAAGAAACAAACAAAAATGTGAGGAAATGCTAGCTTTAGCCAGAGGATTGTATTTATAATTAGCATTAAGCTAGCATGGTGTTAGTTTATATAATCTGATATAATATGTTATATAATTTGATATAATGTGTAATACCTAGTATACAAGCAAGGAATTATTTATGTTGAATGTCCTAGTTTAAAATAACCTTTTCTGTAAAAGTTTAAGTCAAAGCCTCCCTTTAATTATTGTAGTGCTAGTCTGTTAGCATAATCTCAGTTAGCTATAATCTCAAAAGCACAGTGGTCATGTGAATAATAGCATTAATTAATTGGTAGCTGGGCATGCCTGTGTGTACAGGCTCATCTTTGATCAGAGTTGCCAGGTTTGCGGTTTTCATGCCAAGTTAGGCTTGTTTGAAAATCCAGTCACGGGTGAAAATTCAAGGGTGGCGGGGTGCAATTTTTTGGGGCTACTTTTAAAAATTACCGCGGCCGCCAAAAAAACAACAAAAAAGTGGATGCGATGTGATCAACAATGCAGGCAAACGTGTAGAAGTCAACACTAAGCAAAATTGAGTGCAGCAATAAGAACGAGGAGAACATGACGAGAAAGAGAGAGAGAGAGAGAAAACAGTCGCTAGCTAATATGCCAGGTAAATAGGGGAAATGGTATTGCAAGGACTGGGAAAAAGAAAAATGTTTGATGGAATGAATTTTTTTTTTGCTTATTATTTTACTATTAAATGTTATTGACTGGGACCTAAAACTGTTATAAAACTAATAAACACTAATTTTACCATATTATTAATGACTGATAATAAATCCCTTATAAACAAAATACTAAGTCGTACAGTCATAGTTGTTTTGCCATTTGCTTCAAACATGTGACAGACATATATTTTGGTCTAGTTTAAGCTTCTGAAGGGCAGGTTTAGACTGACTTTGGGATGGATATTTTTGTTGGACCTGGCAACCCTGTCTTTGATGCTTTCATAACTTTCAAAAAGTTTCTGATCCCACTGAGACCAGGTGGGGGCTTCTAAACAAACCCAAGCTGCCACTGTATCCCCCATTCAGATTAAAATAACAGTGTAGACAGCCATGGATTAGCCAGCATGTTTTGAATTGATTCACCTTGATTGACTATCTCAGTCTAGACTTAACATACAGACAGTGGTGTATTGAAGGCTTTGTGGAGTGTTTCAGTCATTTGTAAGGGTGGGTGTAAAATTATTTTTGGAGAAAAAGCACTGGAATCATTAATGTAAAAATAAACCTAGAGATATATAGTCCCAACAACATGCTAAATACACTAAGGCAGTGATCTGCAGAGAAAAGTCAAGTGTTAATGGCAGATAGAGTGACCTGTCAGCAAATAAAGATGACCTTCTTAATCTTCTCTCCATCCTAATCCTTCCCAGGGCAAGGAAATTGGTGTAATTGTTTAACTGTTTGTGTAACCTCACTCAAGAGTCCACTCTGTTCCTCTGTGTTCTTCTACATACCAAGATAATCATCGCATGATCCTCTATTTGTAGGCACTTAATGGGTAGACTAATGACTTGGTGGCATGAACCATGCTTGTTTGGAGTTAGTATTTCATAATCCCATTGGTATTTCCAAGTAAGACATATATGATCTATGGCTAAGCATAGTGTATGTTTCTTATGGGCTGTTTTTTAGTTTGGCTTTGAACTGTCATGATTATGTAATGACCCCCTATTTGTGACTGCTGGTTGGGCCTGTACGTGTGTATAGGAGAAAGAGATGTTATACCCGCTAGACAGGTGTTATACACCACATATGGTGGACGGCCATATTTTATGCTCACGCGTGGGAAGGCTCCCCACTGATAAATGCACCTGTCCCTGTGAGAGCTACTGCAAGCTCTGACAGAGCGACCTGTCAGGAAGAAGCATTACAGTGTGAACACCCCTTCCCTGTCCAAGGCCAGCCTGTCTGATCAAGTGACACTCTTGAACACTCTCGTTTTTACCTTCTAAAGAGAGCGATGGGGTGAGACGTCAGGAAGTCTGAGGCTTTCCCTGTCCTTGGCACCCTGTGGTGGTGGGAGCAGTTCTTCAGAGAAACGTGTTGAGAGCATGTCCCATGGCTTTCTCTCAGAACTCCAAAAACAAACAAACTCTTTTTAGTTTCTGCTCGGACGTGAGGGCATCTAATCTTACATGATGTTAGACACTGTTTCTCAGCTTTCATCAATGGGAATGGATTACTTCAAGGACTTGGGAGTCTAAAGGTGCTTTTACACCTGCCTTTTTTGGTGTGAACACACCAGCCACACTGGATAATAATGAACCTACTCTCTAAGACCCTGTTTACATCTGATTGTTTCATGCATCTTGAGCTTCAGGAATATAATCAGATAAAGATCCACATAAAATATGAGTTCAGAAAATACAGATATATACACCCAAGATACATGTATAACAGATTCATTCAGAGCTTCAGGTGGTCTGCATTAAAGCCAGATGATATTGTAATGTAAATGCATTTGTGTCTGTAAGCGATATTCAGCAACCAAAACCACCCAATACAGTCTAAATCCTGTCCATTACAGCCTAAACATCATTCAATACAGCCAAAACCTCACTCAGTACAGCCAACACTTTACTCAGTACAGCCAAATACTCTCAATACAGCCAAAACCTCACTCAGTACAGCCAAAACCTCACTCAGTACAGCCTAAACCTCACTCAGTACAGCTAAAAGCTTAGTACAGGCAAAA